>JAPTHA010000007.1:17559721-17584735 GCA_029814585.1 Gymnapogon annona
GATTAGATTAGATCCCTTTATTAGTCCCCTGCGGGGAAATTTCAGGTTACAGCAGCACATATAAGACAAGACACACAGAGATACTGCAAATATGATGAAAAATAAGAGTAAATCATAATATATATAAATACAAATAAGAACAGATTGAGTGCAACAGCAAAGATCAAAAAAGAGATGTCAGGTATATAGTAATATACAGATCAATAGTTAGTTATACCCATATTGTTATATAGTAATATCGTTATACAGTATTTATCAATGTATATTACAACTTACAGATCACAATAAATGTACAAATACACATTTTAGAATTGGCAGGATATTGTTAAAATGATCCTCTTCAGAGATACCAGGTTTTCCAGGTTTCATGTTTTCTGAAACACTAAGTGTAAATGCAGGAAAATTTTATGAAAATCTTTTAAATTCCAGGGAAAATTTTGTAGTATATATAGATTATGGTCAGTATTTAGAAACTGGACTTTTCGCAGAGATCATTGGTACAAATGTTTCATTTCACAAATTCATCCCAAATTTGGCCACATGTTCCACATCCCAGTTTCAGATCCTTCTCTTCCATTACATTATCAGGTTTCTGCAGAGCTGATCACTAACTCAACCAGGTGTGATGGTGTCCCTAAAGCATGCAGACAACCAGCCCCCAAGCGCCACACCGACAAAAACAGCTGGAGTTCAGAATTTCACCTAATGTGGCATTCATTGAACCCATGAAGCAATGTGCACATTATATAGCTCAAGCAAGGACGGTTTTAAATTAAGTCCACTTCAGTTTTCTTGTGCATCTCATTGTACTGTTTGATGCTAAGTACTGCTGCTTACATTGTCTCATTATGCAAAATGGTGGCCACCCACATTATAGAATTAACCCCAATGCAACGGTTACATTTCTCGTGTTTTTTTTGCTATTGACATAAACACTTTGAGCCCTAATGGTGATTGTGGGGAAAAAAAAAAATCACAACTGTTGAGAGGAACAGACAATTTATTGATTGACTTTGCAAATTGTGTACATGTTCTATTTGTGCGTTTCTTTGGGACCAAATGAGACATACAACTGTGTGAAGACAAACGGGTGAATGTATAGTTAATGTACTCTCAAGTAGTCAAAAAGTCACAGTAGAATGAAAAAGAAAAACTTGTCACATAAGTAGCCATGTTGGTCTTCTAAGTGCATTGGGGAAAAGTTATTTCCAGTGCTGATCCTTCTGGTAAGTCATTTACTGGGTGATACCAATGACGCCACAGGCCAGACGTCCACCCGCATTCCCAGTCTTTAGACTCTCTTCATTGCCTCCTTTTCCAAGGTCATCAGCCTTCTCATGGATCTACATGACACAAATCATAAACATAACAAGGTTTTTGTCAACAGTGTACACCCTATATAACCTCCCACTGGTCAAATCAGTGAAAATAGCATTTGGCAACTCCCTTCCACCTTGAACTCAAGTAAAACAAAAAAAACAAGTATTTGTGGCTTACAATTCTCAAAAAAATACTATAATTAAAATGATACTTTTCCCTTACCACCATAGTTCTGCCAATGATTGAGAGGGGGCCGGTGAGGGTGAGCATCTTATCGGTGATGTCAATCTTAGCAATGTTGTCCGCTCCTGCAGTCACGTTGCCCAGGTCTCCAACATGTCTTTTTAAAAATGGGTGGAAAAATAAATTTGACAAGTCCCTTTATGCGTTTTGTTAACTGCATGCAAAGAAAGTTAAGAGACAATGTTGCTCATGTTTGTGCAAAAGGTGAAAATTCTAGATGTACTTTTACAAAGAGAAAACTGATGCCATTTCAGCCCGTTTCATAACTCCATTCCCTTCAAATGATGACAAAGCATATTAACTATCAATTCTCATCATTGCAGTTACAGCATATGTTGAGAATTAGCATCAACAAAGCAGTTTGTAACCTTTCTGCTACAAATATGTTCAGAATTATCCATCAATTGTTCAGGGATAAATAAAATATTCCTTGATTGGTATATCTCACTGCAATAAATAGACAGATTTACCTCTCTGCATCAGTAGGACCAGCATGATTCTTGTTGTGGGGATTGAAGTGAGGACCTGCACTGATGCACCCTGAGAAAGAAAACAGCTTCAATCCGACTCTAAACCAGTTTGCAAAATCCTGGAGTTTTAAGAAATCAAAGACTAGACAGCTAGTCAGGTGCTTACCATTAGTGTTGTCTCCAAAAGCATGAACATGGAAACCATGCTCACCAGGAGTAAGGCCTTTGATTTCTCCTGACAACTTCACAGGAGATGATTCACCCTAACAGTAACAATTTAACGAGAACACAAAGAAAGCACAAAAGAGCTGTCAAAGCCATGTGGCAGGAAGGAAGGCAAAACCAAGTTGGTCCTGTGTCAATAAGCACTAATCGGGGAAATGACATGTAAATGTGACATACACCTTTGCATATAAATGTGTCAGATTGGGTGTTTTAAAAAGGGGGACTGTTCTACTCCACATGCAATGTTAAACAAAAATATAGTTTAATTATGCAAATAGAAAACTGTTTTGCCCATCTGTTAAAGGTTTTTTTTACAACTCAGAATTTGGTTAAAACATTTTTTCCCCCCAATCACACATCTAAAAATGTTCATAATTCCCTGCCAAGTATGTATTAAGGCAGCCATCTCCTTGCTGCCTGGCCAGCCCCTAGAACTAAAATATGACGTGAAAGAAGGCATTTTTCGCATTTCTCCAATGCAAAATACAACTTGTGGTGGTGTTGGCTGACCATTAGAAATTTAAAGCAAAACTACTTCTAAACAGTCTAAGCTAAGCGGACAAATTCTAAAGTCCCATGTTTGGAAATGTTTGCAAAATTAGATTTCAGCATGGCATCAACTGTCTGAAAGGACCAAATAGTCAAATCAAGTACACGTATGTTCAGTTAGTGACGCACTAACATTAACATAATATCTTCCAGAGTGAGTGGCCCATCCCTCCAAGTCCCTGATCAGATATACGAGGTTATAGCAAACACAGCCAAGGACAGACCATGACGCTGCAAAAAGAACAGAATCCAATTAATGGGCCACGGGTTTACTCTTGTTTTCTCTTACAAAGACACCATTACTAGACTAGTGCATTTTGACATTCGACCCACGGGCAGAACATTCCTATGAGTCGTGTCCTGACTTAGTGGGATCGAAAAACCCAGGTTAGGGTTAACTAACCAAGTTAACCCTACACTGCAGATGCTCAACTTGTGCAACAGGCGTATGAAACTGCTCACGTTGATCATTAATGACTATTACGCCGTCACTGTTCAAAGGTTGGGACTTAAAATACGGAGCACAGATTTTATCAGCCACATAAAAAGGGAAATCAAACACTTGGCTGCACGAGCTGCCAGTTACCAATAAAAAAAAATGACATTTCCTCATCAGGCAACTGACCGCGTCGTGTTTGTTCCTCCCAACTGCAGTTTTGCAACGTGCAATGCTAACGACTTGCATTTAATTGGGCACCCATTGAAATACAACCATGGGTTAATCTCTTAAATGTTTTCCTACGTAGAGATAAAGCACAGAGAACAGGTTTGAAGTGTGTTTGAAACGGGTGTAAACTTGGCAAGCTGCTACTTTGGCTGAATGGAGAACTTGGCTAGCTTAGCATGTCCATATGTAGGCTAATGCCTGCAAGCAAAAGTAACCAGTTGCGATTTTTCTTACGAATGTAAACAGTAATACAGAGTTCCTCACCTCCTGCTCGAAATAAACAACCCCGGTGGTTTCTCCAGCTCCCTTCAACACACAAACAGCTTTGACGACCATCTTTGCAGCTTAGTTTCACAAGACGCCAAGTCCTCGTCGTGTGTACCTGCTTACAGACAACCGAGTATTTAGCTGCGTGGTGGGCGGGCATGTAAGAGGAAAGCCAATCAGAGATCAGGATAGTCAATTAGACGGTTATTGATTGGCCGTGTTAATGTGAGTGGCAAACCCATCGATATTAAACCTTCAACCCACCTCTATAAATTACAAAAATTTAGCTGGTCAAAAAATGCTACGAATTATGTCGTATTTCTGGTCACATTAAACTGAGATCTTGACCTGTATGAGGCGTGGAGCAAGGAATTTTTCTTTTACAATTCTCAGGAAGAAAGGGTTAGACCAGTGTAAATATCTATACTGCACCCTTTATTACTCTTTATTATAAGGATAATAAATGGTGCAGTTATTCTTCAAGAGACAAACTTAAATCCAAGCTGACAAATTGCACACATTAAAAGGTACAGCACAATTTAGATAATTTAATCATTTTTAAGCACAGAACATGTGAGATCAGTGCAAGTTAAAAGAGAACTTTCCAATATATTTTGAATCACATTACTTGCAATATCTACCTGATAATATATCACTGGCAGTTTACTTGGACATTATATGCTGTGTGTGTGTATAAATATATATATATATATATATATATATATATATATTAAAAGAGACAACATTTTGGTACAAAAATAGTTTATTAAAAACAGTTTGCTATGGCTGAAATATCAAAGACTTTACGTCCATGTCTTCTTGCGTCTTTAACAAATTATAGAAACATCTGTCAACTTCAAACCACTGGGAGTTAAAAACATTAAAGCAAAGGGCCTGTGTTGTTGCTTCCAGGTTAATTTGCCTCAAATTCAAGTCCAGTTATGAACAATAATTATTACACCTTGGAATCGTCAGTGATAGGCATATTTACAGCAGTGCTTCCCAAGCGACGCTCTTCATTTCTTAACAATTGAGCATTGTGCTTGGTTTAAATTATTCGAGCACGGGAGTAGGGATTGCAGAATCGGAGCATCAGACATTAACAACTTACTATTCAGATACAGTGTGTCTGCAGAGAAATAGACGCTCAGTTTATAGTAATTGTTTATCAAAGCAGACTTTTATCGTAGCTACAGGGTTTAATTTTGTATAGTCATGTCACAAAAGTAATTCACATTTGGGTTTGACTGACACACTAGATGACAATGGAACCAATATTCAAACATTTCATTAGTTTGACCCAAAAGTAAAAGGCCCTTCCTTGCAAACATACACAGAAAAAAGGCACAACAAATTAAACTGAAATTACGAAGTCCATCTGGTAATGTCTTTCTGTACAGAACATGATGTTTTTTTTTAACTATCTATAAAATGGTCTATGGAAGAATTTAAACAGAAAAAGCTGTACATTAACTCAAAGCTGTTTAAAAAAAGTCATTTGAAATATTTTAGTGAAGATACACATTTTTCTTCCTTAAAATTTCTGATGTAGATGCTGAAAAAATGAGGTAAATGCCACCACAGAGAAAAAAACTTCACTTGTGTTGCACATCTGGCTATATCTTTAATGTCAACAAAAACTGGGACTACAAAACAAGGCTAAATCAAGTAGTCTAATCTGTCCAGTGCAAGATGGGTGGATTTCATTTAACAGCACCTCACCTCATTATTTGAAATATATTCCATAATATTCTCCAATCATTTCTCACTTGTTAATTTTGTCAATGTAGGCTAATGCAAAAAAAGACAAATTTTCTGCAACTTCTGTATCCTTCTGCAACTTCTGTATCCTTAATCCTTATCTTGCCTTTCATAAAAGGTTTTTATCATAAATGCATTATTGACTGGGCATTTTGCCTCTAAGCAAAAGTAAGAAAATAAAATGTGTAAAAGAATAAGAACTTGCATTCTTCATTAGAATTATGGGAGTGCTCTTCACTAAAAGTGGTTGCCCTTTTTTGAAAAACACGACTTCTACATAAATGCAGAGTCCATCTTCAGTGAGTTTTTGTTTTCCTAACATATATAGGATCAAAACGAATATTTTTTGAGGAAAATGTGTCCAGCGTGCATATATCCATGCAACTGTCACCATTCCTAATTTCCCGCATCGATTACATGTTATGTCTCCATTCTGTGTGAGCTAGAGTATGTTCCAAAATGATTAAAACAGAGCTGAGCACAGACACTGTATGGCATTATACTCCACCATATAACAGTAACCCAGGAAGGTTAACTCTCTATGTTATATTTAAAGCTGTACATGTCCTTGTCTCCTGACGACACAAGGCCAATGACAACACTTTTTAGCTGCACCTTAGATATCGAATCCTGTTTTAGTCATCAGTACCTGAGGCCCAGAGAGAAACTTTTACCAAAATTACAGTCACTGTCTTTTAATCCCTCATCACAGCTGAAAAACTTGGGTGTGATTTTTGATTCTGAGCTCTTTTACCCTATGAAACCTCTCGACTCCTGCACTCCTCCGGCAGCAGAGTCCTAGTCATCCCTAAAGTCAGGAGACACACTAATGGCGAGGCATCTTTACAATACTTTCCAATATACGCCTGAGGACCTCAGACAATGTTCATGCTTTTAAGAGCAGGATCAAGAGCCACCTTTTCAGTTTAGCTTTTACTAGATTCATTTATTTTTTATCACTTTTATGTTTTATATCTATTTAATTCATTTCATTTTTATACCTATTTAGTATTAGTTTGTATTATTTCTTGTTTTTTTTTTTATCAGTCTTAGGCTTCTCTAGTGTTTCTTCTGAGGGGGCCCTGTGCCCCAGGGGCGCTGGTTGGCTGTGGTTCTGACCCATGGCACCCAGGTGGAGGTTGGGCGTGTCCATCCCACCTCCTCTGGGCGCCATGTACTGGTCGACACCATGGCAGTTGCAATGGACAGGCTGCTCCAGGTGCAGATGGCCGCTCAGATGATGTCTCCTCACTCTTTCCATCTGCACCCAGCCTATGCTTCCTAGTCACCTCATTTTCATTTTATTTGCTGAGGAGCTGGCATGTGTTTGATTTCTTACAGTGGGTGTCTGTGTGGTCATTGTGGTGTGGACCGGTTGGCTGGGTGGGTGGGACTAATTTTAATCTGTACAGTACTTTGCGTTGCATCTTTGTAGGAAAAGCGCTATATAAATAAAGATTGATTGATTAAAAGACAAAAAGTGTCTGTAGGACTTGAAGAGCACATTGGTCCTTTGTCAGCTATGCCTTTGTGTCTGTGTTATGGGAGTAAGGGGCCAACAAAAAACACGACATGATGAATACGCTAAACAAAACTAAGTGGATCTTATAAACTATTCAGTGTGTGACATTTTGGCAATATTTAAAAAAGTCATTTCTAACTGACCATCTTCATCTTGGTGGTATACTGAGGAATGCCTGCTACACCACGTGAGGTTGTGTGCCAAAATACACTTCAGAAAGGAAATCAGTTTTAGCAAACCACCTTAAAACATAAAAACATTCATCTTAGCTCAAAATAACCTCAACTTTCAGAATTAAGTTAACATGCAGGCACTCCATTCACACATACAATGTACTTGAAGTAAAACTAGAATAGCCTAACGATCCAAACTGATTTTTGTGTTGTTGAAAAATGGACAAAAAGCCAAATTTGAGCATAAGATGTTCAGTCTGAGAAACAACATAACATGTCCATTTTCCAGACACAACTGCCCAGACACTGTCATTTAGCAACTAAAAATGTAAAATTGTCCATTTTAACTTTTAGCTATGGTTTAAAAACAATTCCAATCAGAAGGAGCAGTGAGTGGGTCTATGATGCAGCCTCCTGTTTATCCTCTGCGGCGTCACTCTGAGCTAAAGGTGAGGACCCAGAGGGAACTGACTCTGCAGCAGCATTAGTAACTTCTACCGTCGGAGCTAAAGGTTCTGATTCTGCCTTGTTTTCAGAAGTTTCCACACCTGGGTCTTTTGCACTTTCCTGGGTAACTGCTGGACTCAAATGAGGTTGCCCTGAGGTGTCAGAGCTTCGCAACCTGTCCATGTTTTCCAGCTCAGCCAGTCGGTCATCCCTGTCCCATCGTGTGGTCCTCTCTCGCCGCTCTGAACGTCGCGGCCTGTCGCCGCTGTCTTTGCCATCAGCTCCTCTCCCTCTGTCTCGGCTGCCTCCTTCTCCCCTTCCTCGTTCTACTCGCTCCCCGTCTTCAGCCCTTCCTCGTTCTCTGTCATTATCAAGACAGCTTCGCCTCTCTCTCCAGTCTCGTCTGTCTCTGTCTCGATCGCGGTCACGTTCGCGATCTCTATCCCGATCCCTGTCTCGTTCCCAGCCTCCTCCCCGTTGGTCTCCTCCATCTTCCTGCCAGCCTACGAGCCTGTCCCGCCCCTCCATTCTGTCACTGCCTCCTCTGCCTCCATCGCCAAATGGACGCCTTCCTCCACCAAACCCTCTGTCTCTGTCCCTGTCTCGATCCCAGTCTCTGTCCCTCTCTGACTCACGGTCTCGGAATCCAGGCCTTTCTCCCCTAAATTGCCTGCTGTCCATGTCCTCTGGCGCGTCCATGCCCCGAGGACCACCAGGTCTGATAAATGGAGGAGGAGGAAGGCCTTGAGGAGGTGGCCCTTGTGGAGGGAACGGAGGCCTTATG
Organism: Gymnapogon annona; assembly: GCA_029814585.1. Taxonomy (NCBI): domain Eukaryota; kingdom Metazoa; phylum Chordata; class Actinopteri; order Kurtiformes; family Apogonidae; genus Gymnapogon; species Gymnapogon annona. The sequence goes on from JAPTHA010000007.1 coordinate 17,568,150, forward strand.
CTGTGTGGAGGGGGCATTCCAAAGCTTGGTCTTGGTGGTTCATGGTGTATCATTGGAGGATGCGGCCCTCTGGGAATCATCTGTGGAGGTATAGGAGGCATACTGGGATGAGGTGGTCGAGGGCCATGAGGAGGAGGAGGGAAACGCTGAATATGTGGTGGTGGTGGACCCGGAGGACGCTGGAGTGGGATTATACCAGGCCGGGCCCCAAGCAGACCACCTGAGGGACCCTGAATGTTTCCTGGAGGACCACCTGGAAGTCCAACTACCTGGTTACCTGAGGAAAGGACAACAAAAAGACTAAGGTGTAACCCCATCTGCTTCTCTTCCATGCATTTAAATAAATATTACACATTTCAAAATTTAAGTTAAGATAATATGTAAAAATAAATTAGAGTCTTTTTTATCCTTAGAATTTTCATATTTGCATTATAAATTAAATTACATACAGTAGATAATATACAGGAAATTCTAACAGATAGGGGTTGGGAGTTTCCTGTGTTAACACAGCCATTGTTGAATGTCAAAAGCTGCTTCTTAAGCTTTTTGTTCCAATGTCCACACCACTAAAGTACATTTCAGACCCACTACTTCCATTGACAGCTTTCACATAAAATCTTAAGACGTACACCTCATGACTTAACTCACTAATGGAATCACTTACCTGCGTACATAGATTATCCTACAGTTAGTCTATGGCAATCCCTCTTAACTATCATTGTGCATGTCGTGATATAATGACAATATTTGCTAGGGAGCAAACTACTTGTCTGACATATTAATCAGCCGCAGCATTGTGGGAGTTTGTGACTCCCTATTTGCCTCATCTATCCTTTCGGAATACTATTGTGACACTGACAAACACACATCATAAAACTATGCCCACACACAGTTTGTCTATATTATTGCTATTAAAGGCTGATGATTCTGATAAATTGATTGGAGTAATTCAGTTGGTACTAATAATTGCACCGATTTTTACTGTGAATATAAAATAAAGGAGAATCACTGGTGAATTTTTGCACCAACTGCCCTAAACAGCCTTTTGGTAACCACAAAGACACCAACAATATATGGTTACAAAATAAAGCACCGTGTCTTGAGAAAAGTCAGGAGAGAAAAACAGACTGACCCATAGGTCCCATCTGGTTGTTGAAAAGGCTGGGAGCATCAGGAACTTCATCATTTTTTCTGCTGCCCAGACCTGCTGGGTCTAAAGACGGATCCTCAACTTTTGAGGAAGGAGGGGGCCCTAAAGGCATAGCACCTGGAGGAGGGAAACCTACAGAAAAGGAAATGATGAGTTAATATGTCCGTTCAAAAATGAATACATGCATCTTAAAGTAGGCATGATGTACGAGTCATAGAATGAATACTGGTGCAGGGAGGTTTGACCACAGCTGTAGGAAGGGCTACCTGGCGGCATCTGCATGGGGTTGAAGCCAGGTCTCAAGAAAGGAGGAGGGGGAATGCCTGGGGGGAAGGAAGGCGGGGGCATGCCTATAGGACCGGGAAAGACTGGAGGTTGGAGAGCACCAACACCAACCATTGGTGGCTGCACCGGAGGAACCTGAGAACAAATTGGGGATTTATACATTTGAATAGAGAACGGCATTTGTAACACAATATAGTGACACACAGGTAGTCTCAGAATATTCAGTTACTTATTTGTCATAAACATGGGGAAAATTATGATTTTAAAAGATTGGAATGAATGAAAAATAATTCACAATTTAAAACACTATTTCTTGTTTGTTTTTCTTACACTGAGCAAATCAAATTATATTAAATGATCAACTCTAAGAGCTAATGGTAAGAGAAGCTGGACTAGACCGAGGCAGGACTTGGCACGAGTTTGCCAAATTAAATAGTAAAACCACTTGTTCAAAACTGCGAGGGTGAAAATGTCTGCAAGTATCGGTTTAACAGACTTCTATTATTATTATATACCTATTATATATTATTATTATTATATATTATTATATTATGTAGGTATTATATACCTGTGCAGGAGGAACAGCTGCAGTCATGACAGGCAGCGCCTGTGGCTCCTCGGGCTGTGAAGGCTCCGTACGGCCATTGTGGGTGAGTTCTTCCGAGTTCTCCAGACACTTCCTCACTCCAGTCCACTCTGAAAATGGCAGGAGATTCCACATGATCAAAAACAGACACTAGCACTTGCATAGTGACAATTTTTAAACCTCTTTTCTTTCTACTCTCTGTAACTGGAGGTGCATGTGAGTGAGCTGTTGCTGTGGCAGCTGGGCTAATGGATTGCAGTTAGCAGCTAGTTCACTATGCTAACGGTAGCCTGACGATGAGTTAAAATGTCTCAGCTCCGAAACAACGCATCTCTGCCCTTGTTTCATCATCGACTCCGGGACTTCAATCATATATATATTGTCTATGTTGTGCTAAGATTTCAATTTTGTTGTACATCTGCTCTGCCCTTTGTTTCTACTCTGTGCTGCTGCTTTTATGACATTTCGTAGCCAGACCATTGGTATGGACAATGACAATAAAATGAATCTGAACTATAAGGATTTTTCCACCTGTGGTCAACACAATAGGACCTTTTTAATAAAGTATGTGACTCAAAATGGTAAAGATAATAGGTTTGAATAAGGTTTTTTTCAGTCATTGCTTTTTAATGAACATTTATAGGGTGACTGAGTGTGGACGAGTATTTTTACCTGGTGATAAGGAGTCTGCATCCAGGATCCCTCCCTCTTTTAGTTCATCCAACTGGTCCTCTCTGACCTTAGACCAAGGTACATATGTGACACCAAGCTCAACATCCCAGTATTGTTTGAAATCCGGCTTTATGCCTTTGTTCAAAGCCCACGCAATCTGTCGAAAATAAATAAGTTAATAAACAGAACATAAAAATAATAAACTTCATTATCTCAGAAGTCCATTTTTTAGCAGCAGTACTTTCTCACCTTGATGGTTTTCTGATTAACTTTATAAGACCCTCTGCTGAGCTTCTGGAGTGCCCTGAATGCATCTTGCCTGTGCACCATTACAATATAAGCACAGCCACGTGGAGGAATCATCTTAAGAAGGCAAATAGGTAAGAAAAAACTAATGAACCACGGTTTTTTATTGAAAAGTACTATATGACACTTGAAAATATTTTAAGAAAATGACAGCATGATTGTTGTACACTACAGGGAATGGCCAGACTTAAATCAGTCTAACAAACAAACTCACATATATACTTACATTGATGGACTCAATTTGCCCAAACTCCTCCAATAAACAAGCAACGTCATGCTGGTGTGTTCTCTTATCCAACTGACCAACCCACAGAGTTGTACTGCAAACTTACAAAGAGGAAGCAAAATAAAGTAAGATGAATGCAATATCTAAAATGGGAGGTAGGTAAAGGATACAAAGTAAACCAAAAAAAAAACAAAGGCATAAATTGATTGTGTCTCACTGCTTAGTGTCTCTGTCTTGACTGGTGGCAAGCCTTTCTGCCGTCGCTCACGTTCTTTTTCTCTATCCCTGCGCTCTTGGGAACGAGAGTGAGGGGAGTGGTGACGACGTTCTCTGGAGCGTGATCGCCTGTGCCTAGAACGCCGTGTGCGTGAATTTGAGCGTGATCTTCTCCGCTTTGGTGACCTGGAGGGGAGCAACTTATGATTGGTTCATCAAGATAGTCGCTGAGCTAACTGAATATACATATGGAAAAGAAAACATGACAATCCAAGGACAACTAAATAATTTAATAAATCTTTAAAACTTTAACTCCAAATAATTATAGATGATTAATTACCTGGAGCCTGAGTGTGATCTACGACCATGACGGCCATCCCTCATAGATGAATGTTCCATATCCATTGTGAATTCCTAATATTGTATCAAGAAAACATAAAATATGATGGCTTATGTTTAACCAACCCCCAAAAAGTACTACATGAAGCACATGATACATTATTAGAAATAATATACTTGACAGTTAACTATAGTATAAGAAGAATGATATGACTAGGCCCTTTCCCACTACAGGAACCTTTTGTAGATCCTAGGACCTTTTTTCACACATTCCCACAACATCCTACTGGCAGGCAAGGGTCTTTTTTTAGCTCAATAGGAACTAATGGACGTCCATTGGTAAACCTCAAGCGACGCCCATTTCCACGTCTTGCAGAGAACCGTTAATATTTTGTGAAGCTGGCAAAATGTTTGTAAATAAAAAACAAAATAATTAAATGTAAAATATATGTAATGTGGAAACATTCTTTCCACTTGGTCTTGTTATATAAAGCATGTTTTCATTGAATGGACAGAAAAATATTTCATATGTTATAATATGATATTTTGGTCATATGGACAGCTATATCGGTCATATGTATGACCTTGTACAGGGAATTTTTTTACCCATAAAAAGTCAGACTCTGTCTATTTTTGTACTGTTGGCAGTATCACTACCTGCTGTTGCTGGGCTGCAGTTAGTGGAGAGAATACACCCTGGAAGCCTGGAGGCCCAGTAGAACCAGGGAGGGGCTGGCCTGGCTGAGGATGCCCCATAGGAGGAACCATCCCTGGAAAGCCCTGTACAGTTGGCAAACCATAGGCCTGCAGCTGGCCATTAGGGGGAAGAGGAATCTAAGACAAACAACAGAAAAAGTGAGCAGAGCATACAAATACTCGTACCACACACTTGTAGCTAACTAACTTGGTCCTTTTGGTAGTTCAGTCAAACCAAGACAAACAATATTCTGCCCAAATCTTGATTTTCAATGTGATTGCAATTTGCCAAATTGGGAGAAGAATTACGATTCTTCAAATCGTTGGTTGGAAAAAAATCTCATACATTATTCCTGGTATTACTCTATACTCCCGACCTATATAGGAGGGCAGTTGTATAATAACTGGCCAAATTTGTACAAGCATCACATTGTTATATGAGTGTCCATGCGTAATATGAGCACATATCAGAAAGCGGATACAATGTCTGCTGATTTACTAATATGTAATGAAACATTTTTCCTCAGGTTGACAAAACATGAGTTAAATTTTCAATATATGATGATTTTCTTTCGGCCTTTTCCCTTCCGGGGTCACCACAGCGAATCTAATTCGCTTATTTGATTTGGCAGGAGTTTTTACGCCGGATGCCCTTCCTGACACAACCCACTGTCAGTTTCAGTGTCCAAAATATAATATTCTATTACCTGTTGTGAGAGGTCCTGTGGCATAGTCATCATATGTGGTTTAAAGTGCTCCATGTGCTGTGGAAAGGCTGGAGGCTGCTGCATACTGTGATGACAAAAATACACCATGAACTTAATAGCTTGTGGTTCATTGCTAAAAATCAATTACAGCTTCCCATTTCCTGGCATTTTAGACAAAATGTAATCCAAGTAATTAGAGAACTTACAAATTAGGCTGTGATAGCATTTCATCCTTTTTAGTTTCCTCTCCAAGTTCTGGCTCATCATCATAGTCAAAACGGTCCAACAACTTCTATAACAGACATTACATTAGATTAGATATACCTTTAATCGTCCCACAAGGGGAAATTTCAGATACAGCAGCAGAATACAAAGAGCAGAAAAACAGTATGTAACAAATGTAACTGATAAACAAGAAACATGTAAAGATAGATGTCACAGAACTATATTTAATTTACCATATCCAATCTATGTTCTAATCTCTCATTCAACATATACATTCATCGTCATTTATAATTTGATCTGGTATATTTTAATGCATGGGGCTTTTCTTGTAGCTGCATGTAGTGTGTTAAGCATAAATGCAAAATTATCACCTTGTCAAACGCTGTCTTCTGCTGAGCAGGTTGGGTGGGTAGAGGAGGATGTGGAGCGACTACACCAAGGCCAGCAGGGGTAACATTCTGTGACTGTATTTGAATGTTTTGGGGTGGAGGGTGATTAGTGGTCTCTGGTTTCACTGGCTGCTGTTGAAAGTTCTGGAGCATCTGTTGAAGCTAAAATTACAAAGAAAATGCCGAGGAGGTGGTATTTAGCAAAGATTTCAGACAAAACCTATGTGAGCCGAGAGTGAACAAACACCTGTTGACCCTGTGAGGTCTGGAAGAGCTGTGCCACTGCAGCAAAGGCATCAGAGTTGTGGAGCTGAGCAGCTGATGTCAGGGTGGAGTTTGCTGTAACAGCAGCAACTGGTTCTTTGGCTGGAGGTGGAGAACCTGAAAGTAGAGATACAGGTTGATCCTGAGTCATGAATATGCTACGCATGTTAAATAAAGAGAAGTTCTCCTCAAACTTAAACTTAACACACACATTACCTGGATCATCTGTCCCTGTGTATGGTACAGCAGCACTGCCATTTCCAGCTGCCATGTCCAAGAGGGGCTGAATAATTTCAATTTTGAAGACCCCATTCTTCTGCCACAAGTTCAATACCCGCACTATTTTACTCTATAAGAGATAATAGCATTACATGAAATAATTCAAGGTTAGGGAATATCCATCAGACTGTCGCCACTTATGTTTAATGTTTATTTATTAAATATGGGACGGTGCACATTAATCAACATGAATTAGAACATGTAAATGTGCCAGTGTTAGCCCTACAGGCTAATTTTCATCTGTAGTCCCACTGGTAGGTTGATGGCAAAATAAAAAACAGGACAGACATAATAACATTCAGTATGTTACCCATGAAAAAGACATTAAAGGTCAGTGGATACTACGATACACATATTAGTAAAATGGGGAACATGATAAAATCATATGTAGCACATAGTCTATGTCGTACAAGAATTCAATTGCTGTATATCTAGGTTGAGCTCATAGGACTAGATGATACAATCCCTGATAGATCGGCACCTTGTATTACGCGTGTATGTGTGTGTGTGTGTGTGTGGTGGGGTGGGGTATAACGCTTCACTGGGGTCTTCAGGTGGGCACCCCCCTTCATTGGTGTTTCGTTGACCGGCCCACAACACCTCCAGAGGGCTCAACGGCAACACCTAGTGCCCCGTATATTATATTCTGCTGCTGTATCTGAAATTTCCCCTTGTGGGACAATTAAAGGTATATCTAATCTAAATTCAAGACAATACACACAAATCAGTCACACAACAAGACAGACATTTGATAAATTGCTGTGATAGTAAAACACATATAGATTAGATATGTTGACAGGTCTAATTGTTCAGAAGCCACTGTTTGACTGATGTACTAAAGGTCTGGATAGAGCTCATGTTCCTTAATTCTGTGGGGACCAGATTCCATGAATGTGCAGCGTGAACTGAAAAGGCTGACTGTCCAAATCAGGTCTTCCTGAAAGGGACGTTACAGTCTCCTCTGCTCGATGCTCGAGAATTTGTATTTGAATTTAACTGTATGCACTCTTTTAATGGGGGTGGAGGAAGACCATGGAGTGTTTTATAGACCAAAGTGATATCTCACAACACAAGATCATCTAACTTTCTGTATTCTTACCCTGTCCTCAAAGGGGCAAAGGCAGAGGTTCTCAAAAGTTCCTGTAATGTTTTTGGTAAACCTGGGACCAAACACATCCTTATCTGGTCCAAACTGGTGTCTGGACTGCCTGACGATGGAATCCACAACATACAATCCTGCCACCTTGTACTCTGGTTTACACTGCAGGAGAAAGATAGACATATGAGCTTACTGAACCTTTAACGAAGAGAAAAAAAAATGACGAGTGATCATTTGCATCACCTTTTTGATGAACTTTTCCACAATTTGAACAACATGTTTGTAGAGCTGAAGGAATAAGTAGTATGGTGAGTGGATATTTATGATACACAGAAAACATTGTGAATTAATTGCATCCTTACTTTCATTGCTTTGATGGCTGATTTGGTGATGGAGATCATCTTAGCCCGAGATATTGGAGGTTTGGAGTCCATCAATGAGAATAACTATGAAGGAAATAAACAGTAGGGGTGAGATCAGTGGTATCCTATTACAGAAGGGCAGTCTCACAATAGATAGTATCATATTAGATGTCACATTAGATGTCAACATATGCAACACTTTAACATTTATCCTGGATGTGTTGTCTGTTTTTATCTTGACCCTGAGTGTGTAAACAAAGACTGATTGAATGTCAACAAACACACTATATGTAAATGGTAGGTGTTAAGAATTGTAAGTGGCAAGAATCCAACTAATCATAAAGAGTATCATATCAAACTAGCTCGGCCAGTACTTTAGGGGCTGAATTCATTGAATAATGTTAAAGTTAATTGCTGTTAGCAATTATATACAACAGCAATCAGCTATAACAAAGAACCAATATAGCAATTCCAATTATTTGTGTATGAAACTACATTATGACAAAAACTTAAACATTATACAAGCAAAATAATAATGCTGCTTCTAGTACCACCATCATTCAACAGGCTTCGCAGTAACTCTTAATCTCCTTTAAATACATTAGGTGAATGTCAAGAAAGCGGTAAACATGGCTTTCGTTGGAAATGCAGAGTGCAGTAAGAATAAGACAGTGTACATTCTTCACTGAGCTGCTAGTAACCGCGTTGCCAACACCACTGTTGTGAGACACTCACTCCCACCAGCGTGTACATTAGTCCACCCAAAACTTTGTCCAATATAGCGGGAACCAGGTTTGACTGTCAGCCATTACCGTGAGCTAGTTTGCTGGTTAATAAGAAACCGTTTCGTTTACACGAGCAAGCTACATCGTACGCTTCTGTGTATTAACACAAACGCTAACACGGCTAGCTGTGAGCCAGGTAAAATGGACATATCAAGCTAGCTCGGCCAGTACTGTGTCCTGCACGGCCTTGTTCGGCTAACCCCAGTGGAACACAGCTCCGTGGCCAGCACAGCAAACTCGGCGAGTGCAAGCTCTCGGAAAGTCGAGAAGGAAAGCTACCTCATGGTTAAAGGCGTTGACGGCATCCATGACTGCCCACAGCGACGAGCTTTATCCCCAATGCCCAGTTTAAAAGCGCTGTTTATCGATGGAAGGGTCGGTACAACATGTCCGCCCCCGGTAGCTAACGACAGCTAGCCTAGCATCAGTATCGCTCGGGTCGGCGGGTACGGCAAAGCATGACGGGATTCAGAATTGTCATTCTCAGTACTGACCACTGGGTGGCGGAGTAATGACGTAAATGTCATTTTCTGAGTAGACACCTGCTGTGCAATAACCCTTCTTTTGTTTCTAAATTGCATACCTCTGCTATTCAGATGCATTTAGTAAATTGATTATTTCAAAACCCGTTTGTCAAAATTATACTAAATACACACATTTTTGTATTTGTAATATATATAACGCCCGAAAATACAGGGCTTATACCGATGCTTTGTTTGTTTACATTCACCCATTTGTCAGAACACAATTAGAAATGTTAACATTTTTACCACGTATTCTAGCAGAGCAAAATTCACAGTATGTGATTGTGATTACCTTAATTTCGAAAACAAGTAAGAACAAACTGCTCAAAGGTAAACAAAAAGAAAAACAATTGATTTAAAAAACACTGAGCAAATAAGACTATGGGAATATGGACACAAAGTAAAAATTATTATTTATTATTAGCTTTATCTTCAATTTTCAATATGGGTATTGAAAGCATTGATTGTTTGCTTGCTGAAAGTGTTAGAAATGTTTCTTGATAATACATTTCAGATGTAATTTCATTCGTTTTTTTCATGTATTTTACTCCACACACCAAAATTCGTGTGTTAATTCTTAATTGCACACATGTAACTCATGGAACAAATACACCTGCTAATTAGTAGGTAATTAATGTAGTGTAACATAAATCCAGTAGATGGTGGTGTGCTGGTATTTTGTCTTCATGTCTGCGTATTGTTTAATGTCTAAGCTCCATGGTACAAGGCTTGTACTACAAGCTATGAAATGCTTGAAAATCAGTGTTGATGTGAGGGGTAATTTTGTTGTAATTTTACATTTATTATACACCATTACAGATGTTATCAGATGTTTACTATGCACAATGGCTAAGCAAGATTGGTGAATATGCAGGCTACATAATTTAAAGCAGTGATTTCCACAAAGTATTTTAATGCTTTGCTCTACTAATTAAGTTAAAAATGTAACTGGATTAATTTATTCATGTATCTGACACCAAACGCCGAATTCTGTGTGTTCTGATTTACAAACATTTAATTCACCTGCTATTATATTGGCAGTTGATGTAATACAATATAAATCCAATAGATGGCAGTGTGCTGATGCGTTGGGCCTCCTTTATGAGCGTCTGGTTTAATGTCTAAACTTCATGGTCCATCAGTCAAGACGGATTCTATTCCCTGGAGTCTTTCGAGCAATCTGGAGAATGGAATCTGAAACACCTGACAATGCAGAGCTATAAAGGGGAGAGAAGTCTATTAAAAATTCTCCTTGTATTCATTACAATACACAGTAGTTCAATGGATTTTAGATTCCTTGGTTATTTACATTTGTTTTTCAGGTGCATCATTAATTTAAGCCCCCTGAGTCCTGTAGGATCACATGTCGCCAAACCAAAGGGTTAGGTTCACCTCACCTGAAAACACAGCCAGGAAGAAAAATGTCCCAGACTGTTTCCCCTCCCTGCAGGTGTCCTCTTTAGATTGATGAACACTCTGTTAATTAGGTCAGTGAACACCTCACGGAGCCAGGGTTGGAAAATGCTTCCTTTGTCTGCTCCTGGTGTATTAGTGAATAACTTTCCAACTGTTGGCACAACTCCAAGCTCAGCATTAGCCAAAATACTAACACCAATAACCGTGGCACCTGAGAATACCCATGCCCTTAAATGCAATCTCTGTGATTTAAGGATTCTGACAATAAATAATTGAGGATAATTTAATTTTTTTCTTAAGAAAATGCAGTCAGAGGAGCGTTGGGCCAGCGTGCGTAAAAGGCGCACAACTTGCGCGGATTCTATGAATTCACCTGCCGTTATATCTCAGAATTCTTGAAACCTTCCAGTCTATTAGAATGGACTGTTTGCCGTTTCTCTCCATTTTCGACAGATGTATTCTTTGTTCGTGGCATGTACAATGTTAGAGCATGGAGCAAAACACCGGGTGGAGTTGTCTCCGTTGTTCACACATGCGCTCCGCCCGCCTGCGCTGATTGGACGTACAATTACCTCAGCTGCCACCGTCTTGCTCGGGGCTGTGTGTTGTTTTTTTTTCCTACTCTCTAGTTTAGGAACGCCCACTCAGATGACCGGGAAAGTCGCTTCAAACTGAGAAACACGCTGTCTGCTCAGCGATTATACTCAGGAGCTGTCCATGTGTACGGAAGGGACGCGGTACACGCATATCAGACAGAGGGATTCAATTTTTTTCAAGTATTGAGATAGATTGCGTCACTTCGTAACTTTTCATGACTGGGTGTGACAGTTTTTTGTAAGTCATTTAAAATCTAAACTGGTAAACTAATCGAGACTTTTGTCGGAAACTGCTGAGTGCGCTCTCTGGATGCTTTGGGCGAACAGGTGGCGCAACCTCCGGTTCCGTTAATTTGTTATTAGGGTCGGACGCAGGCAGACAGGAGTTAACACACCTCAGCCTGCTGGACCCGGAGCATTATAGAGCTGCCTGTGGGTGAGAGCAGAGAGGCTCAGCTTTTCCCCTCGTTAAAGAAGAGACATTTAACGAGGAGCTGCGATGCCAGTGGCTGACAGCGACATGGTAGTAGAGAACAGCCACGGGTTACAACAGGGTAAAACTCCAAACGGTGCCGGGGGTGAGAGCATCCTCCCGGCCTCGCTATGCAGTCCTGCGGCGGACATCCTCAAGAACTTTTACCACACCAAGCGGGTCGGAAACTATCTTATTGGGAGGAAGCTGGGAGAAGGGTCGTTCGCCAAAGTTAGAGAGGGTCTACATGCCATGACAGGGGAAAAGGTAAGCTCACTCCTTCACTGAAAAACCAAAAAAATCAAACTTTTTGTTTGAATTACTGTTGTGCTAAAACTGTATATTTTGGCATATATTAATGTCTGTTTCTTATCACTTTGCATCTGAATGGACACTCCTAATTTAGTCTACTCTTCTGATAGAGTTTCATTTCAAAGGTAACCTTAAAGTGCACTTAAATAAAAGTTAATCCACTATTTAGACTTTTAAGCCTGTATTCTAACATGCAGTCTTAATGTCACGGGTGGCATTCACGAATTTTGTGGGGTTTATATTCCATTTTACTAACAGTCAGCTGGTGTTGGTCACGCCTGTTTGAGGCTACACTCTTTACTGCTGCATGCCAAGCACAAAGAAAGGAAAAATACTCTATTTTTAAAAATGCGATTATTAACATGATTCACTGATTAATCATTACTTACTATTTATTTAAGGAAACTCATCAATCTTATTTGCCTTTATAAGCTTTAATGAGCTCGTACCGGACCTCCAGCTGTTGAATGCGCAGCAGGGCTTGCTTTCTTGCCAAGTTCCGGAGACAATATTTACTTTGAGTGTGTTGGAAAGAACCAGAGAATGCAGCAGGGCTTGCTTTCTTGCCAAGTTCCGGAGACAATATTTACTTTGAGTGTGTTAGAAAGAACCAGAGAATGCTGCATGGCTTTGCCCAACATGTGCTGGTTGGATGTATGGCTGTGCGCAATGTGGCTTTGTCTGCTGCTGCTGCTGCGACTGCTGGTGACCTCACCACTGTGCACTGCGCGCAACCCCTGTGATAGGGACAGAGAGGAAAATTGTTCGGCCTATGGGAAAGCAGAGTTGCTACTTGCATATGTAATCACGTCTTTGATAAATGGGCTCCATTCTCATTATGATTCCGCCAGCACAGGGGCTTTGAAGTGGACCACCATTGGCCACTGGGTTTTCTTTGTCTCTCCGAGCTTTTTTGGAGGAGCGGCTAAATCAATTTGCATATGGGGAAAACAATCCCTTTTCACTGGAGTCCATACATGCAAAACAAATTTGTGATTATTGTTTATCATGGAATCACTGGGATTCACATGCATGTTAATGATTCACTGGTCTTGCCTCCCTCCCACACTGTTGCTGTGAGGACAAAAAGAAAAGCCCCTCTCCTCTTCTCTTACTCTGCTTCCCCTTACTCTCTTTGTTGAGGATGATGCAAACCCTGGCAATCACATAACCAAACACAGCATAGACTCCGCCGCTCTTTACACTCGCTCTCTTTCTCTTTCTTTCAATGGGATGCAGGGTCCAACAAGCAGTGGGAGGGAGGGGGAGGGGGGCATCGGGTTTATTTAAGTAAAAGGGTAGTCGTGAGGAAATGAAATGCGGGAGGACTCCCAGGGCCTTTTTTTAGCATCACTCGAAAGCCAGCGTGGAGGTGAGGGCGAGGAAGAGTGTGTATGGGGGTAAAAGGAGGAGAGAGATGGTGCTGTCTTGGTCAGAGGGCTTAGGAGGTCACAGACACGTGTTTTCATGTCTGTAACCCACTTTCCTCACTGTCCTCCCCCACTACCCCCCCCTTTTCTGTCTGAGGGGTGCCTGAAAAACAACCCCATAAGCCCCCTGGCAGGGTGCTCCCCCTCCCCCCTTAAGAGCACCCTCCAACCCCACCCCATACAAACATGCCTACTGTAAATACAGTGGCCCATCCCCCCCATATATACCCCACACCCCTTATCCACTCCGCCTGGCATAAACACGGGCCATTTATTATTGTGCCATAACAGCTCAACACACACAAGCACATGCACATGCTGCCAGTATTAATTAGCAGCAGTAAAAAGGTTTTCAGAGGTGAATCAAAGATGAAAGCATGAAAGTAAAAAAGCAAGACGAGCTGAAGGACAGAAGAAAGAGAAGACGCACACATCCACTGAGGCCCATCACCATTTCATTAATGGATATGGTGATTAGTTTTATTGGTCATGCCTTTCCATGTCCGTGCACTCTCCTTGAGATGATTTGCTATGTATGATAGCCGTGCTCTTGAACCCAGTCTAGACAGAATTATAAGGAGACACGGGGACCAAAGGACAGAATGTGGTAGATGGGTATGTTATTGAATGTAATTAGCCACAGAGGAAAGCAGAGTGTTTATCATTGAGAAGGACACAATCTGTGGCCGTTACGAGGAGATTTTATAGCTTCTCCAATGACATGGCAAAGGCACAGACAGAACATGGGATGGGCAATAAAAGAAAGCGTGTCTGCTCGGAAACGCTCGTTGGAAACTGTTGCGAAAGCGAGGAGGGCCTTTTATTTATCTTACTGCATTTGACACTCTGCTGTGCGTGTTTAGCTGTGACCCCTGTAGCAAATGGATGAACAGTAACTGCCCATATGTCCTCAGTCACTTTCCAACAGAGGAGCAACATTTGTTTTCTCTACTTTGTAAAGGTTCAGTAACCTCTCTAAGTCACACATGGTGTATGTACACACACCTCCCCCCTAATGCAGCCTGAGGGATGTATAGAGCCACTTTTGCCCCACATTGGAGCAGCTGCAAGGGTCAGTGTCGAGTGTCAAATGTATCTCGGAATGCAGACTGGTTGACCCATCACCTGTTACACTACAGCACTGAAATCCACCCTGGGTATTATACGGCTCTTTTCTCCACGGATATTATTCATGGAAAAGTTTCAAACAAAACCGTACATCCCAACACAGCGCTATGTTTAAAATATACTCATTGTATATGTTTTAATATTCCCAGGTGGCGGTGAAAGTTATTGATAAGAGGAAGGCCAAGAAAGACTCGTACGTGACCAAGAACCTGCGGAGGGAAGGCCACATCCAGCAGATGATCCGCCATCCCAACATCACACAACTGCTGGACATTCTGGAGACAGAAAACAGCTACTACCTGGTCATGGAGCTATGTCCCGGTGGGAATCTGATGAACCTCATTTACGATAAGAAACGGCTGGATGAGAGGGAGACTCAGAAATACATCCGGCAGCTGGTGCTGGCTGTGGAACATCTGCACAGGGCAGGTGTGGTGCACAGGTGAGCAGAGGAAGTTCAAGTAATTTAGACACCCCTTAGGGGGAATTTGTCAAAAACATTAAAATATCAACAGTGTGCCGTCCTATAGCTCAGAGAGCTTTTCTGTGTTTATGGATTGAAGCTGACTTTAGGTTCTCTGCATCAGACATGATCCTCTTTCTCAAGTATGGGTTAAGTCCTTATCGTGCACATTACTGTTAATCCACAAATAAACACCGTGTCCCCTCAGTAACTAATGCATGACGCCATGCAGTTTCAAGGAATTTGTACAAAAATTCTTTTAAAAATGTATATTAAAAATGCAAAAGTTAGCATTTCATGCACGACATACATTACATCCCTTTTTCCGAACAATGTTGCATGTAACAGATTCTTTAATTAAGTGGAAAACAATATAGAAACTGTATTTCTAAATATACAATAAGCAATTTTCTCAAGGCTTTTCCTGGGAATTTCACATTTATTGTCACTCAGAGCCTGGGAACTGAATTTCTATAACATGGCTAATAACTGTATAACAGGATTTCTAAGACTGAGGAGGGGATTTCAAGATGCACAATAGACCCTGAAAATCAGCCAGCGTCACCCACATTGGCGACAGGGGGGCATGTGTTGGTATCGGCGGTGGGATTTAATGTCTGTTGACCTCTTGTACATTGTTTGATGGGGACGGCGTGTAATTGCTGCCTGATGTAAATGCTGACACTTTGCAGGCATTGACGTCTCCCGCTTCACTTTATCCTGCAGGGATCTCAAGATAGAAAACCTCCTACTGGACGAACAGGATAACATCAAGCTCATAGGTGAGACTCAGAGGCACCGGCATTTGTCTTTAATACTTTGCCAAAATTTGGTGTAGAATTTCATAGGCATATTTATCTATTAGTACAAATTAAAGAGCTATGAAGTCAGAATAATGTCTTCAATTGGCGCATGTGGCGCAGAGCCATTAACTTTCCCATTAACCTTCTCACTACAATGCTAATGGGCTTCTGTTTGTGTTGGGGACACGTGACAAGGCCACTTGTTTAATGGGTGGGCACCAATAAACCCAAAAACAACACTCACCCCACTTGTTCTGTGCCTTAGATTTTGGCCTCAGCAACTGCGCCGGTATCTTGGGATACTCTGACCCTTTCAGCACCCAGTGTGGGAGTCCAGCGTACGCTGCCCCAGAGTTGCTGTCCAGGAAAAAGTACGGGCCAAAAGTGGACGTCTGGTCAATGTGAGTTTACTGATATCGTCAGAAATCTAGTCTAGTCGAATATGACGCATACATTTATATTTAGTCATTCAGGGGTTATGCATATGTACTGGGCACTCATATCTTTTCTCTTTCTTTTCTCCACTATAGCGGAGTGAACATGTACGCTATGTTGACTGGGACCCTCCCATTCACTGTGGAGCCCTTCAGTCTCCGAGCACTGCACCAGAAGATGGTAGACAAGGAAATGAACCCTTTACCTCCATCGCTTTCTACAGGTAAATGCTTGTGAAGGCTCTCAGTCGTACAGGAAAAATCCATAGTGGCAAGGGTTTCTTCTGTCATCATCTGTACTTGTAGAAAAATGGTTGGACGTTTCGCTTCTGTCGCAAAAGCTTCGTCAGCAGGAGGACACCTCTGAAGTCTTGGTGCAGACTTCTGGATGTGTTCTGAGCTAAGTTGCTGAGAGCACCCTA
>JAPTHA010000007.1:17624904-17645583 GCA_029814585.1 Gymnapogon annona
ATGACTTTTCTGTTTTCCTTCCACTAGTACCACAGACTTTACTGAGGGAAGCGGACCCGAGCATCTTCACCTCCACATCTTCACCCTCTGTGGACGCTGGTAAAGATGACGTCACAATGCGATTTCTCACAGTTTCAGATTTCCCCGTGGCATTTTCCTCTTACGTTTCCTCCTCCGGCAGATCTGAAGGAAACTTCTACCAAAGGCTCAACAAAGCCAGACACCTCAGGAGCTATGAGCAACTCTCTCCTCACCTATGCTTTCATCAAAGGTAAAGATGACTTTTACATAGATTCTTCTCATTTCCATTCCAGATGAAATGGAAAAATGATGACGCATTGGTCTCTAAATAGATAAAAACACTTAGTAGTGCACATAGTGAATGTGTAAAATAGTATTAACTTGATATTGAAAACCTTACCCTAAATAGGGGGCGGCCATGGCTCAGGTGATTGAGCAGGGCAGGTCGTCTGGTAACCGAGGGGTTGGTGGTTCGATTCCAGCTTTCTCCTGATCTTGTGCCGTTGTGTCGTTGGGCAAGACACTTCACCCTTGCCCATCTTGAATTTGTGTGTGAATGAGCCTGCGATGAGAATCTGGGATAGGCTCCAGCAAAAGGAAAGGAAGATGAATGGATGAATGCATGAATTACCCTAAATGGGAAGGGGATCTAGGAATCACCACTGAGCGACCGTTATGGAGGAACCTGTGTAGAGATGATCCAGAGACCTGATCCAGTTCAACTTCCTCCATCAATTGTATATTACCTGCATACAATTCATAACTAGTGTATCACCCACATTCTTCAGATGTGGTATGGAGGAAAGAACATTCCTTCATTCTACCTGTCAGTGTTCTAAATGGCATGGGGAATATCCATGGCATCACATTTCCACTGGACCCTTTAGTCTGTCTACCATCGAATCTAACTAAACTCAAAGTGTCAAAGTGTACTAAGAAACTGACAGAAATTCTGTTGAAAATCACAAAAAAATGTATAGATAGAAAATGGAAATTAGACCCTGCCCTCCTTACAATCAAGATGTGGTTGAAAAAGTCAGCAGTTGTGTGAACCTGAACAAAATAACATACCGGATGAAAAAAAAGTTGTAGGATGTGGAACCATTTAGAAACTACGTGGAAAATTTCCCAGCACACCACATTGGTTCAACTCCATATACCCAAGCAGGGCTTGTAGGTCAGCATATGTCTCGATGTGACTCATACAGGTCTTTTTTTGGTCTTGTCTGTTGTCTCTGATCCTGTCATTGTGGGTTGGGACTGCTGTCTTGTAGTGTATGAATGTAACAGTAATATTGTCTAATGAAAAATGTAATGTAAAAGTGTTTATTGCACCGAGTCAGTATTGTCCAATATGGTTGAGATCCCTCCATAAGTTGCACTAACACTCGTGAACACACATCACAGACGCCTCGTCCAGGATTTATTACATTCTCTCCTTCGTTTACTTTCCAGAGCATCCAGAGATGACGGCGTTATTGTTCACGTCCAGTGTGTGTGTTGGTCTTCTGCTCACACTGCTGGCCCTGTCGGTGCGAGTTACCTGCCGGTGGCGCTCACCACAAGACCCCAGACTTGCATCCAGAACTCACAGGCAGACGGCCGGCTCCCAAGATGATGAAGAGGATGATGATGAAGAGGAAGATAAAGATGATGATGATGATGATGAAGAGGGAACGGAGAGCTCCTTAATCTCTGCCATAGAGCGGAAGGCCATCCAAGGCTGGGAGGAGGTGACTTATGTGTGTGAGGCAGCGGAACGGGCCGAGAGGATCGAGCGTAGAGAGATGATCATACAGGAGATTTGGATGAATGCTTATCTTAATGGCAGCTAAACTGTGACCCCCCCCACCACCACACACACACACACACACACACACAAACAGTTCAGAAAATTCAGGATGTCTATGAAGACTTTCTACATTTCCAGCCTCTTGACAATGAAGGACATTTTTGTTGTTGTTGTTGTTGCAGTCATTTCATAAAGTCGTGAAGTACTAGTCATTTCTAAAAAGTTAACACTGATAAGCTTGATTTGGCTAGTTTAGTTAAATGTATAAATTATGCAGGTTAAGAATTGTATTTTACAACAGTCGCCATCAAATTAAGCTATGTTTTCAGGTGAATGTGTTGTTTACTGCTGCAGAGAGGTGTGTATTCACCGGTAACAACAGGTCGTGAAGCTACATTATCTTATGTTGTAAATAAGGAAAAGGTCCGAGAGCGATAGTGTCATTGAAAACCACTCATTAGGACTTTGCCAAAGAACATGTCACGTGACCTTAACATAAAACCTACAAAGGGACTGTGAAACATTTCATTTGTATATCTCATTCATCTCTTTTATCTGACCAATGTAGGCATTTGTGCCAAGACCAGTTTTAAATTTTAGTATCATGGAACTTTTATAAGAATGTTTCAATCTCCTTTTACAAGTATTTAGCCACAGGCGCCGTCTTGGTGTGTGTGTGTGTCTAGACTGATCCAGAGTCAGTTCGTCACTTTCCTTCATTACAAATTACACACTATTCACCGTTTCAGTGGAAACACTTGCCATAAACTTTACAGCTTCCCCATCACTGCTGGGACAAAAGCGGGAACAACCATCTAGTACATGTGGACTTCCTGCCTCTGAGCGGTAGCCTCCTTTAGAGGTGTGTGTGTGTGTGACAAAGAAAGGAAAGGTGTTGCATCCTTATCCCGACACTCCAGGGGATGTTAAAATAAGTTGAATTTTGAGTCTAAGATTAAAATGTTGTCCCTTCCTTATAAGAACTGTATTAAATATATGTTTTGTATAATCATGGCTCACTGGAAACTTTTCATGTTTTTTTTTCTATTTTTTATTTTTACACACAATAAAAATTTAAGACAAAATTCAAGTCTTCAGTATTTGCACAGCTTCAAAAATGCTGC
The DNA here is from genome assembly GCA_029814585.1 of Gymnapogon annona. NCBI lineage: Eukaryota > Metazoa > Chordata > Actinopteri > Kurtiformes > Apogonidae > Gymnapogon > Gymnapogon annona. The sequence continues at coordinate 17,627,842 of JAPTHA010000007.1, forward strand.
TTTACGACAATAGGTGAAAGAATACAAAGATCACATTTCGGAGGAAATAAGTCGAGTTTATAGTGACGTCATGTGTGATATCGTTACCCGTTTCATAATACCGTTTGTCCATAGATCCATACATATATTCACCCTAAGGACAACATCTTTCAACAACTGTCTCGGTGAATGAACACATTAAGAACGCACAGATTTTTGTCATTGTGTTAAGACATAGTTGTCAGTTGCATAAAAACCTTAAAGCAGTTCCGAGGTGAACATCGGAGTCCTTATCTTGGCCCCCATTTGATGTTTGACAGGCCTTGAAACTGTCTTTTAAGCGCTTGGCTGTCCGACCAGTCTGAGTCGAGGTAGCTATCGTCGTCAGCCTCCTCTAGTTTCTGGAAATGTACCAAAAGGTTAGACACTTAACAAGGTAGTGGTTTGTAAAAAAAAAAAAAAAAAGTGTCAGAAAGTGCATTTGTGTCGGAGTCTCCACCTTGAGTTCCTCCTGTCTCCTGTAATAATGCAGCATCATCTGTTTGTGCTGCTCATCTGTGACCAGAGGCTCTCGCGCTGGTGCCCCTTGGCCTTTCTAAAGAGAACAGAGTCCGAGTGTGCGTTAATAAGTGAAGACTGTTCAAAAGAAACTAAAATCATGAAAGACCAAAAAATCCCAATGTTGATAGAATTCTCACCTTCTGTATTTTGACCACAAGCTTTGTCTTTTCATTTTTGCCCACGTAGTCCTGCAGTTTCTTCCCTCTATGCATTTCTTTGGCAGCCCACCATAGCTGGCACTCGTCCTCTGCCATCACCTGTAGGGATGCCTGAGGCGAGAAGACAGATTGCAGGTGAACACATGGTGACGCAAAATCAACATAAAGTAGAAATGAAAAGACGTCACCTTGACATAAATGTAATTATCTAAGTTATGTTAATTGAAGAAAATATGACAGATGAAGTGTTTTACCTGCGTTCCAGAAAGATCTTCCTTGTTCTCCAGCTCCATCCTGACAGGGTCATGAGGAGGCAGACCCATTGGGTAGACAATCATAACTGCACCCCTTAGCTGGTCTTGGGCTTCTTTTATCATCTCCAATGTGACACAAACATTAGCTTTTACTTGATTCTGCAACATGAAGAGAAAGACAAAACAAAACAAAACAGCTCCTTTTCAATTATCATTATTTTTTATTTTTCATAGTCAATGCATATTTAAGGCTCATACCTTCGAGATGACAGCCTTTGCCTCATCCACTGTTTTCATCAGGACCTCTTTCATTTTGTCATTTGGGGCTGGTACAACATAGATAGAAATCGGTGTCAGGATAGTTTTATCAATCATTATGTTGAAGACCCAAAAGTGATACATTCATTCATTCATGCATCATCCAACCCGCTGAATCCTTTGCAGGGTCGCTGGAGCCTATCCCAGCCACATAGGGTGAAGGCGGGGGGGGGCCCTGGACAAGTCGCCAGTTCATCGCAGGGTCATCATGGGCAAGGTGGGTGAAGTGTCTTGCCCAAGGACACAACGGCTCATGATCAGGAGAGAGCTGGAATCGAACCGCCAACCCTTCGGTTAACAGACGACCTGCTCTACCACCTGAGCCCCACCAGTGATACATTTAGTCTCAATTTATCAAAATTGGATGAACTTTGGGGGGGTCAGTATGTTAGACTTAGACTTCCTTTATTGTCATTACACACACACACACACACACAATGAACCTGGTAAGGAAATGTCCTAGAATTGACAGATGATAAGAACTGTTGCAGATGAAGGGTCAGTCTTACCTTGTCCGTTCCTCCTCCCGATCTTGTCCTTCTTGAATACTGCTCCTCCACTGGGTATGCACTTATCCTCCCATTCATCTTTCAGTTTCAGCTCCACAACCTGCTCATCTGTCAGCCCCTGCATGTTGACTGGCAGCGTGATTCCGTGTTCTGCCAGGTCTGTGATCTCTGTGGGAACACGGATGAGCAAATTAAGTCTGGAAACATTTTCGTGCTCAGTGTGATGTCTGAATATCAATGCAACTGTAAAAGAGCAGAAAGAGATGTTAGTAGTTTTAAGGAGTGGCAACATTTAAGGGTTAATACTTAAACCGTCGACCCAGGCTCAGTACCACCGGGACTCTTCATCATCCTCACTCCTGCCCCCATTAAGTCTCTGCATTTTTGGATGTCTTTGTGACTGTTGTTCTGTCCTACTTGCCTGTGCTTCTTCCTCCCTCATTCACACCCTCTTGCTCTTTCCCTCTCTCCTCTTCTTGTTTCTCCCTGTCCTTTCCCCCAGGGGTCGGGGTCTGCTCGAGGTTTGTGCCTAGGAAAGGCAGTTTTTCCTCGCTATTATCACTAGTGTGTTGCTCCTGGAGGATTCTCTTTTTTTTCTACTTGATTGCATGTAAAGCGCTTTGAGACGGCTGTTGTGATTTAGCGCTATACAAATAAACTTTGATTTGAAACCAACGGAATTGGAAATGCACGTCTATGTACATTCTCATTCGTCCAGGTCAAAGGCATCTCCATTCAATTGAATCAAGTCAACTGGACTTGATTCAGTTGCCTAGAGTTTACAACATGCAATCCGTTTCAGTAACAGTTTCTACCGGAGACATTAACTATGAATGGCGTTTTTCACTTCCACACAATTTCGAGTCTCATTTTCACCTGCACATATTCTGTCCACTTTGAGTCTCGCATTGTAAATGGCTGTAATTTGCTGGATCACAGTCTCCAGAGGCGCGTCCACTGTCGCGTTGAACAGAAACTGACTGTCATCTCCGCGTTTCACGTGCAGCTGCACCATCCTGGTCCACGTCACTTCGCCGTCGCCTGAAAGACACACGGTTAGAAGCGAAAAGCGCAAAACGTGAGTATAATAACAGGAAAGGAATCAAGTCACAGAGCGCCTCGACAGACAAAAGATGTCTGGATAGTTGTAGGTCAACAGTGTAACCATGGCAACAGTCATGCACGCTTCTAGAAAACACCATTTCTAGCTTTGAGCTAGCTAGCTAACAAGTGTGTCTTCCTATGTAGTTCCTCGTTTACGCCTCACTAAAGATAATCGTCATGTAGTAAAAATATTAACAAGTACCTTTCTAGTGAAGTTACTGTACAACACGATTTATTTACTGTTCATAAAGTAGCCATGCATTATTTAATGCCAATAATGTAAACAGCTACATATTAGAGCGTCTGACCAGCTTCTTCTTCGGGTGTTTTTTTTCTTGTCGCAAAACACACAATGCTGCCCTCTAGAGGTCCACGTACTGTCCTACAGGAAAGACGATGAACTGTTCTTTATTATACATTGTGATACCAGTGAATATTTCTAACACTTATTTTATTAGCTAATTGTCTGGATATATATACTTTCACAGTGAGAAGGCAGAAAACACGTCCTCTTAGAACCATTAATTTCCCTGCTCTACAAATGAAATGCCTCCAGAATGAAAGGATTACATTTCACCAAGTGTCAGTCACTAACAAAGAAAATTAAGTTAAAAAAAATGCTGGTTATAGTTTCCGCAAAAAGTGCCTCGGGTCAAAATGTGAAATTGTGAGAATTAATGATAGAATGATCTCAGATCTACTTCAAAACACTGCACATTACAATATGTTGATTTTTCAGGTTATTTCTAGTGGAAGATTGATACATCTATTGTATCAGTGGACATAAACTAATAAGATTTCGTCATAAAATATAAGCAAACAGGCACTTAATTTGTTTTCCAATTCATTTTATCAAAGTATGTAATATCTAGCACATTTAATCTCTAAGGAAGATTATTTAAAAAAAAAAAAAAGGTAAACTTGCATCAGATCTGGTTATCGTGCATTGTGGTTCACTTTAATGCTGGCACAACGAAATGGAACAGAGCCATTAATGTTGGCATCAGTACCTGTGCTTCACCTGCAGTTACACAGGTGTTGTGAGAAAGGTTAGCATCAGGGCATACAACCCTGGCTGAACTGCAATAACACAAAGCCTAGTTTGTTGTAGACGCATAACTCCACTAACATAACAATTAACTCTATGTAATCCTCTGTTTACAATGTGTAGCCGAAAGAATCACAAAAGTCAGTATCCAGGTCAACTTACATTTATTTTGCATACATACAACATAAACTGCTTCATACATAAATGTGCAATCGGCTGTGCACTTAAAATATGGAACCTTGGATATTAACATGAACCGCAGCGTCATGTTTTCACTTTGAATACGTACAGATTATGTTCAACAACACAGACTCTTATTTACTATGGATTATAGTCATAAAAAGGGACATCAACCTCACAAAAGGAGCAATTTGTTTCCTATAAAATCTCATCTTGAACAATGACATGACACAAAGCGCTGGCTAGTCACCTACGGTTAATGCACATACGGTACCTACTACACACATTTGGATAACAATGCGTTTTAGAGATGACACTTGACTTTTGACTCGGACATGTAAGCGAAGGCAACATTAACACACCTGCTTACATGGCGACTGCTTTTCAGCGCAGTGAATGAAGAGTAGTATTTACTTTTGCTTATTTTACAAGGTGTTTAAATAAAGCGCAGAAGCATCATATAGCCGGTCCTTTCTCAGGTCCGATGTTTTTCCTCCATGAACCACTGAAATGTTTTCAAGACGAGTTTTTTCAGACTGAACATTTTAAGATTGAAAAAAAAAAAAAAGAAATAAACAGACTGATTAGACTACGACAGTGGTTGTGTCGTAGGGAGGATTGTAACGTCACTGATCCTTTTGTGAAACTATTGCTCATCATCGCTGTCAAGTAGCGGTGAATTAGGGGGGAAAATAAAATACTGACACGTCACCTCTAATGTCGCCACAAACAAACCGTCACAAACTCTGCAAAGGTTTGGTAATAACTACTTTGAACAGGAGGAAGGAGTTAGAGGTTTATGCATCACAGGTGGATCTGTAAACGCCGAGGGGAGGTTGATACCCGACACTCTACAACTGATATCACACTGTCTGGAATGTGGGTCGAGAACACGACACATAATCAACTGGAAAGTGTCAAAGTGTGAAAAGTTTGGGTCAGAATCAACCTGGTCAAACACGGTGAAGAAATACTCTCCCACTAGTACTGCACAGGGGAAATTCTCTCTCATACTGTGGGTGCTCTCGAAAGTCCTTAGTTGTTTAGTACTGTTATTTTTTTGGCGTACAGCGACGCCTCCCTGCAGTCCCTCTGGTGTACTGGGGAGCAGAAAAATACACTGTTACAGCCCCGAGTGAGTGAATACAGTGGTTGTTATTTCACATCCTGTAAGCAAATACACGAGAAGACTTCCTGGGGGGGTCCACTCTGCTATTCCGCTGCCAACTCTTCATACACACGTACACGCACACACACACGCACACACACATCCAACCACAAACACAATCAGTTACGACAAGGGACGATATGCACCTAAAACACAGCACGTTACTCATTACCACAGTATTAACAATACAGTTCCTCAAAAATTATAAATGTTTGTCGGAATAAACACAAGCTAAAAAAAATAATCGTTTTAATGTGTGGCTTGTATTAGGCGACACGTCCACACACACCCACATCCAAAAATCTTGATATTTAACAGAAGTATGCACACACTCACTCACAAACCACATTCTCTGATTTTAGTACAATAGTATCATATGATGCTTTGGATAAATCAAGAAGAATTAAAACACTACCGAGGTTGAACATGTTAGCCCTGTCGTCGCTTCATCCCACAGGCTCTCACTTCTGTCGCTCCTCCATCTAACACCAATAAAACCTAGAGAACACGTACAGCATTTCAGTGCATTTCTGTTACATTGTGCAAACCACTGATACGGTCATCACAAACACACCCACACATATAGCGGGTAGTTTCCATATTGAAAACTTACATTTATACATAATCACTATGTATAGTTTTTGATATACAGCTACAAAATATAGCTAAGCGTAACGGCCCACAGACAAAGAATGACGGATAAGAGTGAAGAAAATGCCGACTGCCAAGTGAGATGATGTTTGGAGCGTCAGTCCAGCTTCGGTGAACAGTTTTGGCCGACTTTTGAGAGACTCTTACTGCTGTTTACACTGTGGCGTCAGCACGGAGGCAGAAACAAAACTCAGTGCAACACAAAGTACATTCGTGATAGAAGGACGCCTATAACATGACTTTTTAAAGTGAACCCTTTCAGCCACAAAAAAATCCCCCCCAAAAAATCAATGCCAAGTCAAAGCCGTCTGACTGCTGCAGAAAGCAGCAATTCTACAGGGATAAATGTGTAACCTGCAGTGCATAGCCTTCAATTACATTAAACGTGACAAAATCCAGAAAGAATATTGCCCTCCAATCTATAAACCCCTCTGTGTGTGATGTACAGATCACTCAAAATGACCGAGATGAAAATGTAATGCTGATTAAAGTGAAACTTTGAATGCAGTGCTGCACAGCCACAAAGACATATTTGATATTGCACATGTGGTTACACACATGATTTGTGCGTATAATATGTATATATATTTCATATAATTATATACTGTAGACACAGGCACATATATGCTGCCAAACAAAAAAACAAACATCAGAATGAGTCATATTAAAATAAATGCTGATGTCAGAGAATAAGCGGTCATCTCTTTTGTAAAGATACACAAATTTGGGCTCATACATGTCTCGTGTTACTGCTGGATATAGAAATCCTTCCAAGTAACTCAGTGGGTGATCTATACTTCTTAAATACTGTCTCTTTTGTACATACACACACACATATACACATTAATCATCGATCTATACACATCTGGATATGCCCTTGACATACTGAGGGTGATCCTATCTCTCTGTTGACTCCCTAGAGAAGAAGCAGCTGTCACTGGTACCGTCTGGGAGCTTTGGGTTATTGACTGCAGTCCTGGTGGGGATGGGTGGGGGGAGGGTGGGGAATATGGAGGAAGCTGGGGATAACCAGTCAAGCTCCGAGTCGAACACAGACTGAGATGGCTGAGTCTGGGTTTGGGGCAATAGGGCGTTTGAAGGGAAGAGGGGGGCCGGCAGGGTCTTGGTTGATGGGGGGAATTCTAAATCGTCATCGAAGGTAACCCACTGCTTGTTTGGTTTCCCTCCTGGGGGAGGCAGCTGGCGACGAGGTGCAAGGACAGGCGGGATGGAAGAGGGTGGTGCCAGAGGTAAAGCAGGGAGATGAGATGGATCAGACGCAGGTGGAAACAGTGGAGCAGGTGTGGGATTCAGAGTAAGCGGTGGCCCAAACAGGGATGTAGCCTTTTGGAGTTGGGAGGTGGGTGCTGCAGGGGCGGGGGTGGGAACGAGTGGCTGGGTCAGAGCTGACATGGTCCTCTGAAGGTTAGTAGCAGGAGCCGGGCGCTGGACGCTGAAGTCTGGAGTGATGGAGCGCCGCTGGTGATGCTGCTGCTGTGTGAGTGGACCGGTGAAGGGGTTGGTGCTACTCGGTCGCACAGGAAGTGGGTCGGCTGGGAAGAGCCCCGGGGAGGCACGCAGCGTCTCCTGAGAGCGGCTACGTGAAGGGACTGGAGGAGGGGGGAGCAGGGACGAAGCCAATGGTGTGGACAGAGAGGATGAGGAAGAGGAGGAGTCGAGTCCCAGCAGGCCTGACAGAGGGGAGGAGTCAAGAGAGAAGGATGATGGGAGAGTGCTGGTGGAGAAACCAGATGAAGGAACGACGGGAGGAGTGCGCAGAGATGAGCCTCTGGTCAGCGACTGGGTGTTGTGCCAGGTGGATGAGGAAGAGGAGTGGAAGTCGGATGAGAGACTGTCGAAGGGGTCAGGCTTCCATTGTGCTTCTCTTTGGATTCCATTTAGTCCATTTGTCTAGGGAGGGAAAAAAGTAAAAATGCCGTTGAAGTGTCACAACTAATACAGGAATAAAAACTATGTGACTAGAACATTTATCTAATATGTCATAGGTATGTACTGGGGCTGAAGATGAAAGATACCCTGTGGAGTTTTATTAGGGATAAAAAACTAAATCAACCTACCTTCATCATTTCAAGGTGAATGGTTCTTACAGTCTCAGAGAAACCCTGCTTTGTTTTTTCTCATAATGTACTCTCAAGACAGCATTCATGTCAGTATTGGTGAGCGCCCTTAATCTTCTTTTTCTGACACGTTTTGCTTTATTTAATGTCTTCAATCATTGAGTTAAATAATTTAGTAACAAAGTGCACAATTTGATGTGCAGGCCTAGAACTATCTATGTAGTCTTCATGACTTATCTAACACTTCTACTTTTGCCTTTTAAAATATTATCCACAGTTATGTGTTTATAGTGCACAGAGAACAAGACACAGACCAAGCAGTCTCACATCCAAATCCAAGGAATTTTCTTTTCTTTTAACACCCACTCTTTAAAGGATTCTTCCTTGTATCAATAGTGGTCATGATCTCCACAGGGTATGTGTAATATTACTTTCTTCATTTACTACACTGACTACTGCTGAAAACAGGTGTATGTTTCATTGTACACAATCACTATTGCTAATACGTACAAGCAAACAAAACGTCATATTAAATTATGGTGTCGTTACATATGAGCTCACTTGCACAAGAGTAAGCAAATATGAAAGGACAGATGAGGGAGGTGACAATAAAGACCAGGTAGGCCATTATGGTGTGATATGTTGACCAACAAAAATAGTGGTCCAGTGAACCTAACACAAAACAACACATGGCCTTGAGGTGAATTAAAACATCTAGGTAAAAAAAAATAATCAGGACATGATAAAGGCAGAAACATAAATGATAAAATGAAAGAGAGGGGTGGAGATTATTGGGTGTATGAATGAGGGGGGGTAACATCAGAGCAGAGGGCTGTTGTACTATGGAGGATGAGACAAAGAGGGTGTTTAATATCAAGTACCTGTCACCCTGAGGGCTTCTCCAGCTTGTGAGAGAGAGACAAATGTATCAGCGAGACAAAAGCAGGAAGAAAGAGACACTAAGCTCATCTGATGCAAGACATAGATGCAAAAAGAGGCTGTTTTCCTCTTATCACAGTCTACACCTCCCATACAGCACGTTTGCATTAAATATACTGTTTAAAAGGCACACACTGTGCAAGTATCTTTCAAATATTACTTAGAAAAGGTTGAGCTGGATCACATGAATATGCTTTCAGTTCATTTAACCGTAATGGGACTCACCTGAGCAGCCGGGGCCGTTTCAGACTTGGCAGCATCAGGTGGCAGGGCGTGAGAGGAGCGTGATCGTGGTGGAGGTTTAGGGGAGGCCAGGGCCTGTGGGGGCCCAGGAGGGGCAGCAGCACCAGCAACAGGAGGGGCTGCTGCTTTAGGAGCTGCAGCTTGCTGCGGCTGAAGGGGAGCTGGAAGGGTGGGCTGCATTGGTGGTGGTAGTTGTGGCTGAGCAGAAGGTGCAGGAGGTTGAGGCTGCATGGGGGGCTGCATGGGAGATGCTGCCTGTGGCCTCACTGGAGGGGTGGGCCCAGTCGGTCCTGGTAAAGAGGGTGGAGGACCTGAAGGAGGGGCTCCGGATGGAGGGGGGCCTGTAGGCGAAGGATGTAAGCAAGGAAAAAATTAAGTGATTGCATATGATTTCAGGTCTAATGTGTATCTGGACTCCAATAATGTGTATGTTGGACTCCAATTCCAGGTCAAATTAAACCATGACATACTGATTGAAAGGAGAGTCCAAATAAAAATACAATAGTATAGAAATATGACCAGGTGAAGGAGTCAAAATACATCAAAACACAGAAGTCAATGACAGGATGATGAAGTAAATCCAAATGAAATGAGAGAAACAGTAGTCATGCATTTGTTTGTTACTGTTTCAAGTTATTCATCCTTTTTACAATAAAGGCCCAAAGAATACAGCCTCCTGTCTGAACACATGTTCTCACCTAGAGGCAGGTCAGACGGTTTAGCTTGGGGCGTTGGCACAGGTCTTGGGGCTCCAGGATGAGTGTCTTGAATTGGCCGAGGGGCCCCAGGATGTACCTCAGGTATTGGTCTGGGAGCTCCAGGGTGGGAGGGAGGCGGTGGACGAGACTGAGGGGGCATACTTATCACCCCTGCTCGAGGAGGAATATTCTAGAGGATCAAGAAAGCAAAAAAATAGTCACCCATGACAACAAAAAAATGATGATGGATTCAGAGTAAACGTAAGGGCAGAGAAATGGAGACTTACAGGTCTGACTGCACCTCCAGGTCCTGGAGCTCCAGCGGCAGTTTGACCTCTACCTGCAAGAGATATGATACATGAGCAACTGCAATGAAAAGGACTCTAGATCTGATTCAATAGCTCTTAGTCAAATATAAGCACAGGCAGGACTGCGGAGAGACACTGGAGGTTCAGGGACTCAAAGGACACATTTTAATCACCCTGGGTTTGATTGAAAACCCACATGTACTCCTGACAGACATTTTCCCTTTGGCTGACTTCATTATTAATGACGACCCGGCCATTCCCGAGCTGCAGAGGGTCTGAAAGAGAGGCAGGCCTTGTTCTGTGAGATCCGACAGCTTACCACAGAGCTCCAAGCACACCGTTTTCTCTCACTATTCTCTGGCTGAGACTCTCGGTGAGCCTGTGAACATGTTCCCACGCGCCTTAGATGTCTGCGTCTGTGTAATACTTCACCGTACAGTCACCAAGCGTAAGTCAAGCCTGCTAACCACACACACCCATACTGCAACAGGGATTCAGCTAACCCCACACACAGACACCATACAAATAGGTCAGGTGAAGACAGGCCAAGTCACCGATGGGCAATACAGCCAAATCCGACCCTGCACCCTGGGACAGGCTTATATTGTGTCAGTCCATAAACACATAACACATGATTACAGCAGATGGAGAAGGGGAAACTCGGCCCCCTTTCATCTCCATATAAATCCAGGACAAAAATGGGCTTTCATGGGAAACAAAACACACAAACCTGCATAGTGCAAGGGTAAATTACTAGTGTGTGTGTGTGTGTGTGTGCGTGAGGGGAGGGAGGGGGGGATACTTCATGCTTTGTGACACTCACCTGCTGCGGCATCTGGCCGAGGAAGAGCAGGACTTTTTGGTCCTTTGCAGCACAAAGTAAACCAAACCACATTAATGTTATGTGTAAACTACAACACTGGCCACAAGAAGCAGGCCCTCCCACTGACGACACTTCACAAGAAGCACTAGAATAGCGTGTGTAATAATGCAGCAGAGAGGTGAAGCCTGAGTTGCTGTGAGCCTGAATGTTTTCCTCCTTGAAAAGGATTTCCCCACTAATCACAAAGGATTACCAAAGTCAAACTGACTTAAAGACCAGCATGGACTAAAAGGATTTTACTTTAATACACATTACTCCCTAATTAATTAAACAATAGAATTTGGCACCCTCCTGGGCAACATAATGAATGTCAGGCTTTCCCATTCACTACTCTGTAAAATTACGTAACTCAAAGTATAGCTGAACGGTGATCTTAAATGTCTTTTATTATTAAGACTGACACTTCTGGGACTCAGTGATGACAACGTCTTTTTTTCTTGTCTGAAATTATTAGATGATAAATGGACACCTTTAGCCTGTCTGCTGTAAGTCAAATGTCAACAAAATATGCCCCGTGATTTGTCAGAACTTAAATAAGCCCAATCATGAAATTACTTTCACAATTACACACATCCTAAATTGACAGACAGGAAACTGTCAACAATGTACCATCAATGTTAGAAAAACCATTGATGACTGAATGCAAGGCTACAGGGATCAGACACTTGTAAAACACACTTCCTGACCGGTTACCTTCACTGCCTCTCCTACCCAACAGTGGGCTGGGGCATTCACCACAATCTTAAAGTCAAAAGGGGGAAACATTTTCAAACTCAAGTACAAGTTCATTTCCAAAAATAGCATTAATACCTCATTTTAACCGAAAGGCTACTGATAAATGTATACAACTTCAGAGGAAAATCATAATCGGTATTGGAAATCTTTCTTTCCTTGTACACTTAATTTGATCACCAAATAAACACAAGAAACAAAACTATAACAGTATGTTTTGGGTTCAACTTTTACCTACAGTAAGTGATCGTTCATCACCTCTTCTCATCTTAGAAATCTACTAATCAAATACCAGCGGAATTCAGATTTGTATTTGTCTTGTACTGACTACAACTTGACTTTCAACATTAATCTATGAAATTAGCATAGAAATGAGTGCAGTTTACTTTACTTAGCATTGAAATGGATCATAGCTGGCACTACTACCAAATGCAGACATTACATTACTCTGCAAATTGCAAGGTTCCAGCAATGTAAGCACACAAGCACACAATTCAACAGCCGTCACACTTTACCTCCAGCATCCTTTCTAACAGGCAGAGGGCTCATGCCTCCTTCAGAGGAATGAGAAAAGCAGTGGGATAAAGGTGACAATGTTAACACTGTATCACACATTACCTGCCCATCTGCTTTAGTTTGTCAAAGGCTGATACTGTACCTGAAGGTGGTGGTGGGCGCTGAGGAGGTGCTGGCCGCGCTGGCGGGGCATTGGGACGAGGCGGAGGTGGGCGTTTGGGCTCCATACTTTGAGATGTGGGGGCACCGGGCTGGAAATCGACAGGAGGTCCTGCAAGACCGGAGATGCACCAGTTACAGGTAAAGTATGGAGGATTTCTCGCTCGTGGTTAGAGACAATTGGTTCCAACCTGAATCCTCTACTTAGTGAAAGAGAGACAGAGAGACAGTCAAGGTAACAACAGACTGAAAGGAAGAACGATTGACCACGGCAGGAAAAGAACAACGAAATGCAAAAACTAAATATTTTTTTTCTATTTTTTGTTCTACCAGTTATGCTCTAAAACACACATACACCTGCCCACTCCGTTGCATAACTCTATGAGAATGTACTACACTCTTTTCCGTGACTCTTTTCTCTTTCTCTACTCGCTTTTCTGTGTCAAAATGACATCACTGTGCATCTTTTACCTCGGGTATGCTTTCCACTCAGAATTATACCACGTTATGGGCAGTGCAGGATCTTCAAAGAGCAACGTGAACGTTTGCTTTCATATTGTTCAACAAAAAAATCTTGTACAAACCATGTTGTGTAATGCTGCTGTTGATTGACTGTAAGTACACATACACTGTCCAAAGGTCAATAAACAGAAACATCCCAAACACAGCAAAACTAGAGGAAAATAGAAGGAGGGCAGAGTCTCTACAGACAAATATACCACACACTGACAGTGGGTCAGCAATAATATTTAGAAGGATATTATGGTATGAGCCTATATCTTTAATTGATAATATCCAGTAAAATGTTGCATACTTTGCCTTTCACTCTTTCACCCTAGAAGTCTAGTCTTTAAACCCTGTGTAGAGCTTAAGAACATGTTTCACAGCATTAATATACCAATAATGGCTATAGGTATAATTTTTTTTCAGTGTCTAGTTTTCCAATTTTGAAATAAAATTAAAGATGAGAACCCCTGAACACTCAACAAGAGTGTGATACTAATTGATATAGATCTATGCTTATTACATAGAACAAAACACAACTTTTTATCAGTCTTAAATTTAGACCAAAGGTTTACAGTAAAATATCTTCGAAAGTTGTTGGAAAAAAGGAATACAAATAGATGAAGAATTATCTTGTTTTAGTCATTTTACTAATACTGGAAATGTGCTTCTATTCAACTACATCAAAAGCCAATAGTGAGAACAAAACGACCAATTGCCATGGAAACAACACACTGCCTTGTTAGTACACATTGGTGACAACTGGCAGGTTTTCAAACAGACATATTGCAGGCTCAGTAATTGGCAGTTTTAACTCATCTTGTTGTAAATCATTGGTCTGAACAAAGTTTCATATATCTATGATACAGTGAATTATGTAAGGACTCTCGAGTATTGAATCATTCAACTATGAACGTCCATGTTAAAACACTGCAAAACCTCTAATACAGAACACAAACTACATCTTCACACGTTACGGTTTACCTGGTATTTCTTCACTGGGTGTTGATGGACTTAAGTCTGCTTTGACGCATTACAAACAGAACGAAATTACTGTTTACACTCCATTAGAGTAAAACGGGAATGTAAGTGGATGATTTAATCTGTATGTAGTTATGGCTGTACATTTACCTTGTGCCGGTCGAGAAGGTTGTGGAGCACGGCTAGGCCTGCTGGGGGCTGCAGGTTCCCCGTGGGTGGGGGAGGGACAAGGACTACCGCGGGGAGAAGGTAATGGGGATGATCCAGGGCCACAGCCTGCGCCTGGCTGCAGGTGCTGGGGAAGAATCTCTTCTACCTCTTCATCCACGTCACCTGGTAGAAAACACAAGAGGAAAGGAGTTGGTACTATCCAAACCTTCCGCACCACTATATAATATTAAAAGAGGAAATGTGGAAATGATTGGTCATCAGTCCTCACCTTCCATATCGTAATCGTCATCACCCATGTCAGTGTCTTCCGCTAGCAGCGTGGAGCTGGCAGAGGTGGGAATGCTTCCGCAGATCCTCTCAACGCTCATCTCGTCCTCCAGACTCTTGATCCAGCCTGGACTCTTCAGACGAATGTCGATCACCTTACCAAGGACCTATGTAGTCAACAACACAACAAAATAGTGACAGATTCAGATTGTTTCCTAAGGCAAAGACCTGTAAAACGAAATATAAAAAAATAACCCAGGGTTATCCAGTGTGACTCATGCTACACACCTGCACTGCAGTAGTGTGTCAAAATGTATAAAGCAGTGTATTGACCAATGCCAACCATTCTACACAATTTGGTGTGTGGACAGATGGTTAAAACATGGCTTGTACTTGTTGACTATAACATTTGGTGGTATGGTGAATTTTCAGTTTGGGTTTTGTTTTTATATTTGTTCTTGGTTCTAAATGGTGTCAGCTAAAACAAGTAACACTAAAATTGTCCAACATGCCATAAAAATCCAAGTGTTTGTTATTGATGAACTATCAAGTCACACATTCTTTCAATGACAGTTTGTCCAGATTTGCCTTCTGCTTGCAGCTGTGTTGGTTTTAGCCGGCATTATATTTTTAAGTATATTAAGCACGATGCCAATTCTTCTTCTGAGAAATATGCAGATGTAAGCCTTCCCATATTTGGAGCTGATGGTAATCCTCATTGTTAATGGACTTGCTGATTTTCAAGCTATGTGATAATTGTTTACAGAGGACATCCTGAATATGGTGAACATCCATTGTTATGTAGATCCTTTACTGATGTGTCAGAATGATAAACATAAGTAGAGGTGACTTACAGTGGAAGCACTGAGTGACAGGGCAGCAAGTGCAGAGTAACCTTCCAGGAAGGTGACCCACATCTTCTCCTCAACGAACCTGGATGAAAAGGACGTTGTCAGGGTATCCAGACTGTCTGTAGGCCATGCCTGTCTGTCTGTTGTAAAATGTCAGACTCACCTAATTAGGATGACTTCTCCAAAATTAGCAAATTTGTCCAGCAACTCATCTATGAGTGCGTCATCAAAATAATCGTCAGGGCCAGAGGTGCAGAGTGACACCAGAATGGTGCCGTCTGGTGGACCCTGCAGGGCAATGACGTCTTTGTAAACCTGGTGCCGAGCCTCTGGGTCCACTTCAAGAATGTCCACGTCTATTATTGCAACCACAGGCCTAGAGACAACCAGAAAACCTAGCTTATGGGGTGAAGCAATGATGGCTAAACAATTCTACTTATTAAAATGGATTATTTCTTGAGCATTGATGTGATTTAAGGACACGCAGTCAATTGTACTGGGGAGAATCTAAAATATCATCCATTGACTTCAGTATCCTCCTTGAGTTACCTGTGATCCGAGGTCTTAAGTTCAGCTCTACCGTAGTACTTCAGTGTCCCAGGGCTCCAGGGGTAATTTGGATCATCTTCATTCTCAGCAGAAGTAGAGGCCGCTCCTACTACATTCATTTCCTCGGCTAAACAGGCATAGTCATGTTTAGAAACAATATAAAAGATAACACCTTTAAGGTTCTTAGTTTATCACACAAATGCATAGAATAATTCTGTATTGAAAATATTAAGTTGTTTCAAAGCGAAAAGTCTTCTAAACCTGTTTTATCAAAGTTCCATTTTCTCCTCTTCCACAGTATGCGGTCAGTCCAGGCTGGTGTACGACACTTTTCGCTTGTGTCGTAATCGTCAGAGAAGAGGTCATACTTATAGGTGGGGGCAAAATCCAACTTTCCCTCAATGAATCCTCTGAATACCTGTAGAATACAGATTGCAATCATAATTTAAAACACAAAAAATCTATATTAGAGTATATGGTCCATTTCCCCTGTGCTTTGTTTGACATTATATACTAAAGCTTAATGTGATCTCATATCCAAAAATACAGATAACTATTATTTTTAATATTATTCTATGTAGGTTAATAAGGAAAGTGCAGTGTAATTCATACCAAACCAGCATTCTTCTGGTCCACCAGTTGGTCCCCAGCTGTCAAAGCATCCCAGTTCTGCTGTTTGATGAGATCCTTGACTTCCTCGTTGGGCAGGCTGATACGATAGTTGAAGTCTCCACACCAGAACACATAGTCATGTGAGTAGAGAAGGCGACCCTTGGGGACACAGTAGATGAGTTAATTGTGCATGAAGAGAGCCATGTGCTTTTGAATTTTAATTCAATTGAGTCAGTTATTACCATGGGGAAGCTCAGTCTACGTGTGATCTCACTATAGTCGTCGTTTCTCTCCTTGACCTGTGATTGGCCAGCAGCAAAGTGGGAGCAGACGAAGCAGATGCTGGTGGTGTGGAAAAGCAAGCGGATGGCCACACCACCTTTGTTGCCTGTGGCACCACCCATTCCAGTTTTTACTGTATCTACAGCAACATCCCTGGGAAAGAGGGGCAATAAACATTAAAGCTATCATATGTTAAAATTTTCAGCATACGGTATAATATAGTTGAATGTAGTGATTCATGATGTAAGTTAAACCTGATAAAGGGTGCATGCTGGGGACGTATGAAAACAAACAGGCACACTCCAACCAGCTGCTCCGAGGCTAACAGCACATATTTATGGTCCCGTGAGATGTTCTTTTGTAGCTCAGCTGCCCAGAGTTTCTGGTTGGTCGTGCTGGGAAGAACACAGAAGTATAGCAGAAAAAGAGTCAGTAGTGTTCTTTAAGACATTGCCATAACACAAAAATCTGATCTTTATCTGGGTCAGATATGTACATTTCACGCTGGAAGGGATAGGTGAAATATGTGAGGCCCCTGAGACCTGATTTTTACAGAGATCACTATAGGAATATGGACTCGAAACTTTCAAAGAAAACGCAATACATCTTTGTGTTTTTATTTACTTACTTACTAATGTGTTCCTTTTCTCTATTCTTAAATCTTGTATGTTAAGCTAATAATGACCTGTTGTAAATGTTAGTTTTTCTTTTACTCTGGATGCATATAGTCTGTGTGCAAAAGTATAAATCTTTGAAAACTTAGTTTTCATTTAATGAAAAGAAAATTAGAAAATAATTAAAAACACAAAGGAACTTTCTCTCCTCGAGGAGAACACAAACACATGAAAAAAAGAAACTCTGCATCTCAGGCTATTATATATTTACGTGTGTCATTATTTAATTAATGCATCTGCTTCTTTTTTGAGATCGCCTTCTATCTTTCTTAGCTTCAGCAATGTTGTTATTCACGATACTGTTAGAGCCAGACTGGGTACACAAAAAATATGTCCTTTTGCATAAAGGTATGCCATTAGCTGCA
>JAPTHA010000007.1:17650329-17662815 GCA_029814585.1 Gymnapogon annona
GCACCTGTCATATTCTAGCATGTTCTTAATATGACATAATAAAAATAAAGTTTTCACATTTATGTTTTAGCTTTTTTAGTGAAAAAAAAATGCATACAACTGAACACCCAGTATAAAATAGAAAACAACAATCAAACAAACAATTTATTAAAATTTGGTTTTGACTCAGTTATCAGTTTTGTTTAGATTTTTTGTCATTGTGCTAAACACAATGTAAAAGTTGTATTTTTTTCTGCACAATTTTTTAAGTCCCATGAAGATCAAGGAACCAATGCCCTGATGCCTGGAACATAACCATTGGTGAACATAACCACTCTTTGAGACTGAGGTGGCAGCTGTAAAAAGATAAGCAGGGAGCCAGTCATGGTGTTATCAAGGTGTGGCACAGAGATTAGGGTCATCTTTCCTCCAGGAGGCCTGGCGTTAGGCCTCTGACACTCCATTCAAGACATCAAGTCCTTTAACAAAAGACATCAAGTCCTTTAACAAAATCCAAAGCACAATCCTTACCAATTCTAAGATGGTACTAATCTGCCGAGGGAGACAAAGGTGTGTATTATTAAATTATCAGTTTATATGTTGAGGCTGGAGCTGATTGATATGGCAAAGAAACTAATTTCTCAGTATCTTTAAGAGAGACGATAATAAAACAATATATAGTATGTGATGCAGTGTTATGCATTTTATTTGTAACACCAAACCAAGATACTGTTGGTGTGAATAGAAAAGACAGTGATCAAATACACAACCGAATGTGTATGGCCTAAACATGGTTCATGTAAACCTTGTATTTCTTTAATAGAGCTAATTAAGTTGTGTAATATTGAACAATTATAGTATAATTTAAGTTTTAGCATACCATTATTAGACTATTAGGTAATGAATGTATGAGTTTGGCATTTAACATGCTTATTTACATCTCCCTTTTCTGAGAATATCACTTGTGTCTCAGTTTCTGGTTTAATAGATGTACCGCAAGTCTGACTGTTTGTACAATGTGTCATGCAGGGGTAAAGATATGTTACTGTCCTGCTGTGTTTGCGTATCAAGATAAAGTGCTCAAACATAACTCAAGAGTGAATGGATGATGTGACCAGCCAGGAAATCAGGATCACACTGGTTAATATCACAATTGTCTTTTAGTGTTCAGTTGTATTTCACAAACTCTGTACACTCTTCTGTTTGAGGTGGTGGAATAAATTAGATGATGTGTTGCTGTGTTTGCAATTTTCTCCTGGTATGCTTTGCACAACACTGCGCTTGGAGGAGGGTGGTCAAAGAAAGGAATAAGTTACAAAAAGCCATGTGCATTTTTTTTATTAGGATCTAAAGCATCAATTTTCTCTGTTGCTGCCTCAGTTTCATGAAAGAAGTGAAAGGTGTTATAGCATGTGTCCAAGTGTGGACACACCAATAAGAGGAGATCAAGGAAAAAAGTACGTTTGCGTTCAGCTGCATCGTTGTCTCCCATTAAAACGGGTCAATTTAAATTAACCATAGGAGATATTAGATTTCAATATTATTAATATTCCATCCAACCCATAGGCCTCCTCTAGAATCATGAGAACAAAATCACAGTGCAATATAGATATTTTATTTCCACCTATACTGGGCTCATTCACTGGCCTGAAACCCCTATGTGAAATGAAACTATTGCAGATCCATTGGAAAAAAAGGCAAAAATGGAAAATACGATGTATTCACTTTTGGATATAGATGGTTTTACATTGGGGGGCAGAATAGGGCTTCAGTACCCTCATCTGATTTGGTGATTCACATTTGTGGGTTTTTTTTTCCATATAGCTTGACAATTTAATATTGTTTAATGTCATGTATTTACAAAAAGTTCAAATACATGTTCAAATATAAATTTAAAATGTGCATAAACAATTTCAAGGCAAGACTGCACCTAAAAAGACATTTGTAAAAAATGTGCAATACATACATTTAAACTGAATAGCAAATTTAAACTTGCTGAGACATTCCTCCTTTCTCTGCAGTAATCTCAGAGGACACACTCCAATTAACATTTATTCTTTAAACAGTCAGGATTTATTTTTTTACCATGTGGTAGTTGAGCCACATGGTAAACTCAGCAGAGACATAGCATTATAATGTCAAGTCGTAAGAGAAGTGGTAATCTGTGTCAGGCCAGTTGAATCCAGTGCCACATGTACATGTTTACACATTCCAAAAATTATTTTAACTACCTTTCAAATGCTGGTGCATTTGCTTCAAATCCCCGAGACAGTTTGACGCGATGAGAACCAACCTATAGGCACAGACAGCCAGAGAAGACAAAGATGCAAATCACAGTGTCCTTTGTAACAAAATGCATCGAAAAAAAACAAAACACATATTGCAGATGACCAGGAGACCTGGTGAAGAGTGGATTTAGGACAGAATTTCAGGACAAAGTGTGAACTGGCCTTTAAAGTGGCAAAAAAAAAGGCACAGGGCAATTTTCAACACAGGGACAGTGAAGGAAGACTTGGTCGTACACACAACAGTGAGCAGCTGAAAAACCTAAATTCAAGGCCTTTACAATATCTTCAGGTCATTTATAATTACTTCCCTTGCGTGTCTCACTATTTCTCCTCCATTCTTTTATTCTGACAGAACAATGAATCACTCTAAACCCACAGGAGCTTCACCAAGAAATAAAGAATGGCATGAGAGTAGCTAACACAGGATCAGCCAGACAAGACCCCACATGTTCCCTGGTTCATCTCTCCCTTTGGATACAGATTTTCCTGGTTTCATTAATCTTCCTTTCCTCCTTTAGTAGGATTTAAGTGCAATAACAGGGCAGCTTGTCTGACTCTATTTGCATGGCGCTGTACATTCTTCAACACACACATTCTTGCAATAACCAGCCACTCAATAAATAGCATTCTACTGCTCTGCTCTGGAGATGATAATGGACTCCCCAGAGTACAAGTCAACCATCACTTTCCTTGTCCCTTTTGTCCTTGTAGGGTCTTTCTCCTCCTTTCTATCAACTCTGTTTTTTTTTTCACATTGTCTTTCTCCCCTTTCTTTGCCTCATTTCCTTGTGTGTGCCTGTGATCAGATTTTACCAGCTCTTTTAGCTGCCATTTTGTCACTCCTTCGTCTTTCTACTGTTCCAAGTCCACGCAATGCATAATTAATAACTTCCTGAGATGGCATCTGACAGGGCTCAGGTTACAGGAGCATACATAAACCAAAACCTCCTTACATTCATCTGCTCAGGCTAAAAACTAACCTGTTTTACCTTATGCCTCAATAGTCTTTGTCTAGACTTCCCTTTAATAGTGAAAAACAGGGGTAAGTGCTGCTATGCAGGACTTCTGTTATTACAACATTGTTAAACAATTATAAAAAGAAGAATACCATTGTAATGTGCAATGTGATCACTTCCAGCCAATATATTTACCTACCGATGCTACCTTTACACAAATAACCATAAAAATGACGAAAAAAATGTGTCATCAACCAAGAAGCTAATAACTAATGAACAAACGCAGTAAAGCCCTACAACTTAACCGATTTCCTAGTGGTATTCCATGACACTACACTATAATATCACTCAAATTATGAACAAATATATTCACCAATGCTGCACCGCTTTGGAATTCCGCCTCTGGACAAATCTACAGCTACCCTGCACAGGGAATGGTTTAGAGTGTACGTTGAGGAGAAAGGAAGCCTACAAAGCCACAAATTGGTCAAAGGGGCTAACAGCTAAAGCAATGCTTTAAAAGCAGGAGGACTACAGTTTTGTCTGAAAACAACCCCAATCCCACCATCCTATGTTGGGAGCAAACCAAAGCACACCGAACAGGTGTCCTGATATGTTCTTGGTTCCTTTTGACAATCAAACATCTGAGTCCATCATATTTATCAATTAACAGCCACCCAGAAGCCTGACTAGCATCAGACCAACTGAGTGACAAGTGGTTAGGGGGTGTTTTCAGACCAGGCTCTCACCTGACCAAAGATGTCTGGGAGCTGAGGAAAACAGAAAAATGCCCTTTACCAACTGCTATAACTATAAATAACGGCCCCCTCCCCACATCTGATTTAACCCACCAGTCTGTGCAATGTCAGGACAAGGGGAGAAAGATCCCAGTAACATCATTTATGGTGTTTCATCCGAGGGAGGCCCTAATTCTCACTGTAAATTTCCAGGATACTGGGGCGAGTATGGTAACATTAATGGAAATACATAGATGGACATCTTTGTGGTCGACCTTTGACATTGCACAGACAGTGCTATCTGCAGCAAGACAGCACCAATACCAGCAGAGCCGAAAACGGAAAAACACATTTGGAGAATTGAAATTGATTATACCAGATGGGGGTTCTCATCCAGTCCATTAGAGTTCCGATTTTCATTCAGTTTCAACCAAACACCCTTAATAGACTTTTTCTAAACACAGCACGGACAAAAGGTGTTAAATTACACTAAATAGTTGACATCCAGTGTATGTAGCTTAAAGATATGAATGTACATTGTTTAGAATTGTGTATTTTGTATGACATAACTCAGAATAAAATACATTTACAATTGCTAGACCTTTATATGGACTTTGTGGAGACTACAGAGATGCAGGAGTTTCTTTTTTTTCTATACAAACACTGAAATTCACAAGACACATAAAATTACCACACTTCCTGAACGTTCATTTTCAGGGAGAGTTGACTTTCATTACCTGAATTCCCGGCTGTTCCCAGAAAAGTGGAATGGACCCACGGATTTGAATGAAGGACGAAACTTTATCATCCAGGAAAACAACCTGTTAGACAAAAGAAAAGGCTTTGTTTAGCTATTAGAAAACTGTGTATTTAAGAAATAGAAGAACCTAAATGGGGCAAACAACACATTAACTGAATGAAAACTAAAGGGAACCAACAAATGCTAGTTCCTCTCTGTGTGAAGGGGTTGGCACTCTAGTAAGTGTATAAATACATTATTACTAGCTTATACATATGGCTGGCCTCTGGTCAGAACACAAAAAAGGAAGGACAAAGCCAGAAGCAGTGTCAACAGACATTCACTGACTTCTGCTTCTTATTCCAGTTAGTGTGCACAGGGTGGCTTTATGCAATTATAAACATGGTGAAATGCCATCTGATTAACTTGGTGATAAACAAAATGAATGAATGAATTTATGTGTTTCAGACACGCAAAATCTAAATCAGGTATCTAAGATCATAATACCTTTACAAGAGCAGTTATTGCATTAAACCAAAATACACCAAACATGAGGCTGGCCATTACACGTCTGAAAAGTAGTGAGAGGAAGCAGCGCTCATTTAATCCCACCCCCTTTCCCATTTGAAACTCACATCAAAAATTTCCCTGAAACAAATGAACACAAATAATGTACAGCAAACCAAAAGAAAACATGTTCACTTTAGTGTATTTAATTGTATTCATAATTTGTCAATGTACATTCTTGAAATTTCTTTTTAAATGTCATCACATTTAAAAAGAAATGTGATGACACATTTCTTTTTAAATGTGTCATCATTTAAAAAGAAATGATGACACATTTCCATGTTTTGACATGGAAATGTTTGGTCCATAAATTCAAACAAGGTTCACAACAAAGTGATCTATGATTATCAGATTAACAATTTTTCATAAACAGAAGTAGTAGAAGTTCATATAGGCCACTTTGCATGTGTGCGGTATGCAAAGGTGGTATAAGCAAATTACAGCTTTTTGCATGACTGGCATCAGCTTTGTGCTTGTGGCGATATGACTGTTTATCAAGTGTGTCTTATGCAGCTGCTGGAGCAAACATTTTTTAAACACCAATTTGTAGTGAGACCGTGAATTAAGATGAATATAACTCAGATATTAGATTCACCTGTTCGGTCTCCACGAAGTTGGCCACCTGCCCGTCGTCATTAGTTCCCCTGACGTTGAATCGTGTGCCGGCTCTTTCTGAACTGAGGCGAGAAAAGATGCAGGCCTTGGCCTGTTTGTGTCCTGCGTAGATGGTCCTGATCTCAACTCCACCACACATTAGCCTGAGCAACCAGTCATCACAGTTTACTCCGTAGTGTTTCAGGTGCAGGTGCAGTGATTGGTTCCTGTTGGTTCATAAACATGTAAAACCGTAAATGCACAGTTTGTGGGCACAATTCACACCTTATTTCCAAATCACAAGTAGCCTATCTTATCCAAAATAACCATGAGAGACTATGTCAACTGCAGATCCTGTACTTCTTTTTCGTATATGATACTTCAAATATCTTAAAAACCACATATAGAATTTTGAGCTGAACTGATTAGTAATTAATACAAAAATAATAAAAATTTTGATGAACAGAAAACAAATTTTAATTCTGATTGTATTCATGTAAGCTTGAATAGGATGACTACAATTGAGGCAATGCAGGACCTGCCAATAGTGATGAATAATATGGACAGAATATCACTGAGAAAGACTAGGTACGGTTCTGACTTTACCAGAGATTCCATAATCTTCAAACTCAACAGCTCATTAGTCCAATGCAAAAAACTGTTAGATGTAGCCTCTGATTAGATTATATAGTTGTATGCTTAATTATATGTTTTAACCAATTCTGAGTCTCTATAACTTGAATTTGGACATTGATAGAGAATTAATTTCATGCACTTACCAGAAGAAGCGGTTGTCTGTAGTGTCCTCTAAGATCCTACGATGCGCATTGAGACTGAGGTCCATGCTAATTCCAGTAGCAGACCAGGCAAAATAGAAATGCCCTGAGTTAAGGACCTTTCGCACCTCAGAGATCCGATCCTCATCTCCTGGATCATTCTTCAGTGATATAAAGTCTGTTTGTGTGACTCTGAAGACTTCTGAATCCTGGACTTTCCCCACTGAGCTGCATCCTGTAACTACCACCAAGCTGTGGAGCATGGAGTCTCCTGCAGAAGAAAGGTGGAGGAAAAGTACATATGAGCATTTGAGAAATTAAATATGATATAATTATACAGAGAACAGGAAGGAAAAAAATGTGCGGTAAAATACAAAGAGGCTGGATGAGAAACTGTTAACTTAACTTCCATGCCATTCCTTTTAGGAAATCACCGGACAATCTTAGTATCATGTTTTATCAAAGCATTTCCCTTGTTGTGATAATGAAAGCTGTCAAGGTCATGTAGAGGACAAGATAAGGTGGCTCATAAGTAAGCAGCAAAAGAGCCACAAAGAGGAGGAACTTCAGTTAAATACCTGGACAGTTCCAGAGAAACTTCAGAAACAAAGTACAGTAAGTTGTGAATTAATTTTTCCATCTTACCCAGGTTTAAGCGCAGCACACCCAGTATCCCATAGGCGTCAACAATCCTGGTGTATGTGTTTTTAATGGCCTCCTTTTCTGCTGCAGCTACAAAACAAAAAAAAGCAACCCAATGTCACAATAATGCTGTTTATTGCTTTTCCTCAAATATCACAGTTAATGTAAACAACTTTAGTGACTGTGGCATAAAATAAAATGGTATATATTTGATAATAAGCAATGTAATAGGTTTCTACTGGAGCTGTATAACTCTTGTATCATTTCTTTCCAGGATGCAATATTGTTTATTGTTCACGAATCATGTATCATTATAGTCCTATTAATCAGAAGGCCTTACACAGAACAGCAACGGCCCCCGATTCAAACATCAGGCATTCTTCTCTGGTCCTGGTCTCTACTATGACACTGTAGGGGGGTGGGTCCAACTTGTGGTAGATGCGGTACCCTTTGCTGAAGGCCATTGTTGATTCAAGATGAAATAACCTATGTTGTGGCCTGGAATATGAGAATAAAAAAAAACAAGAAAGCACTTTTCAGCATCATTCGTTACACACAAAAATTTGCCATTTTTAATCACATATGTTATTTGTTACCAGAAGAATATAATGCTTTATTGATAGACTACTCAAAGAGAGGTGATCTGATCTTACCATATGAATCGACATTTATGGTAATAGTTTAAAAGTAAGTGGAATGTGATGGGCCTTATGTATGAACTACAATACACATAAAAGCTTCAGAAGACGTATTAAAAGTAGGAGATAAGATTATTGTCATGACTAGATCTGATTCCAAATCAACTCCCTCCTCATCGAGGTATGATCATACTAGGCAGTAGATGTTGCGCGCAGGTGGGTGTCTTGCGAAATCACACTTAGTATCCTTTACGGAATATGTAGCCAAGCCGTACCCATAGATATACATGTATATGGTTAAACAGTTTGATATGACTAGTAGCTGTGAGCGGTTTAGGCCGTTTAGGCCAGGGGACCGAGGTATCCATCTCTGCACGGCCAGTCACGACTTATAATGCAACTGCAGCAGGCGACGCTAACGCTAACATTAATCCACCAGCTAGCTGTAAGCTAAATTTTGTGTAACTGCTTGGCAGCACGGGGAATGAAACAAACAATACATTAAGGCAAAACTAGTCTGCCTTTTTGGCAGTCTAGTTGCAACACCAGCTCACGGTGTTGTGTTAGTTAATCACGGGGATTGTTAAGACTCGTTAGCTTTCAAAGGGAATTTTGATGGTGGTACTAACGTTACCTGAATCCTCGGTATGGCAAGCTGTCATTGAGGGATATTTAAGTTTGAGCAATATAGCGAGATAAAACGCATACCCCGAACATCTACACGAAGGCGAGTGTGGTCTTTAAAATACAATTCAAGACGACAATTAGATAGAGGAGTTATATTGTATTTCGCCTTACCGTCTTCCGCCGCCGGGCTCTTACTCCGCTGCCTGTCACAACAAAATCCTTCCCGGTGCGAAGGGAAAATGGTACATTCCGACGCAAAGCACGTACTCTACGTTACCGTGATATATGGGGCAAGGCGAGCGTTCGATTTAAAATGTGTTTACAGTGCATTTGCCGTTTACGCGTAAAATGCTTCCACTTTAATCAAAAACACATTATTTGAGAAAAATCCTGAACAGTCGGATACAGGGGGCAGAACTTGATCTCGTCCACTTTGACTAATGATTGACAGGCTGTTCTATCCAATAGATGAACACCTCACATATCGTGTTCCAATATTTGCGTTTATAATGGGTGGGACTTTAACATGACACACCACTTCAACATTCAAGAATACCTTTAAGCAAAGCTCCCGATAAAAAATACGGGGCAATCTGTTGTTTAGAGATTGCGATATGACGATAGCGTCTTTTTAACAGGTAAGTGATCTTTCCTTATCGCTTCTTCCGGCTTCTCGAACCACGCAGGGGGGCCAAGCTGACGTCTTTGACACACCGACCGTATTTATGTAAACAAAAGATGCATTGCAAGGGTTATCTAATAGTTCCACGTTGGATGTCTAACTCGGTATGATAGTAGAAATCGATAATGTTCAAACTTGTCGAAATGATCAAAGTGTAAGAATAACGAAATAAGTGCGATCGATCATTCTATAAAAGTAAGTTGACATGCACGGCACCTTTTGCACTATTTAAAGAGCAAAGCTGCTCATGTTTTTGTTTCCGTCTGCTTTACTACCAGGAGCTGCAGTAAGAAATACATGTATTATTAGCAATATTATTGAGTCCGCTGTCTTAGCAGATCTAACTATAATGTATTTTTTTTACTCTCCCCCACCCCCCACACTCTTAATATTGCAGGAAAAGAAAATGAAGGGTCTCTTCCTTCTGGAGCCTGCAGTTGGCCTGTATGCTTTCTCTGCCTTTCTCATCTTTCCCCTGGTGCAGCAGTATGTGTACAGGAGGCTCTGGCAGGAGCTGACAAACACCACCTACCCAGCATCGGACAATGCCTCCAGATGCACACCAAGCAACAACACCAACCACACAAGCTATCATGAGGTAGGTTATAAAATTGACTAGATGCTGGAGAATATATTGAAAATAATGTTTTGTCAAGACAGTTTTTTGCACTTACGTAATGGGGGGAAAAAGCCAAAACCTTTCCCTTTCTGAATCTCACAAGGAATATAATTGTATATAATATTAAAGTAAATGTGTAAAGTACAACTTGTACTTTAGGGAGTTGACTTAACCAATTATCTTTTATTTTTTTTAAAGTAAATAAAGACAAAACAAACAGAAGTGAAAGTCTTCTCGGAAGTATGTACTGTATTTATAAAATGTTTTCCTTGACACCTGTGACACCATGAAACTATGAACTTTCTTTTTTATTGAGCAAAACATGTTATGCACAGTTGTGAAATTTTCTCCCCCTTAACCTGTCCTGCGCCAGGTGCATTGCTAAGCGTAGTTAAACATTTACATTTAACCATGTTCTGTCTTTGTATGTTTCCAGGATGTGCAGAAGCAGGCATCTCTCTTCTCCCTCTACACAGACCTCTTTTCCACAATACCCTCGCTGGTTGTCACTGTCATACTGGTGGCATATAGTGACCGAGGCGGGCGCAAGACTACCATCACCATTCCTTTGATTGGCACACTGCTCTACACCTTATCCTTCTTGGCCATTTCCTACTTTGACTTGAATGTTTACTTGCTCATTGGCGCCGCAATTCTCAGTTCTCTGTGCGGGGGTACGGGAACTTTTCTGGGAGGATGCTTTGCGTATATAGCAGACCTGTGTGAGACTGACCGCCAGAAGACGATGCGCATGGCTGGACTGGATATGATTCTTGGCCTGTTCGCAGGGCTGGCGTCCTTATCAACTGGATATTTCCTGAGAGCTGCAGGATTTAACTGGCCTCTCCTGACCTCTGCTTTGTGTCAGTGTTTGATTTTACTTTATGTCATTTTTATCCTAGAGGAAACTGTGACGAAGCCTCCCACTGATGCACTGAACCTGAACAGCACTCACCAAGGCTCAGCTTTAAAGCAGATGTTTTATGGAGTCTATCAAGTGTTTGAAAGGGCTAGTAGGAAGAGTAGAACTGTTTTGGTCCTGCTCATTTTCACTTTCATCACCTTTGCATTTACTGAGTTTGGCGGCTTATCCTTGGTGACGCTTTATGAGCTCAATGAACCCCTGTGTTGGTCTGAGATTTTGATTGGTTATGGCTCAGCTCTATCCACCACTGCGTTCCTGACCAGTTTCCTGGGATTGTCGGTGTTCATGTACTGTGGCATACCACAGCTGGTCATCGTCCTTGTGGGAATCCTGTCTTGCGTATTGGGCATGATCATGGTGGCTTTTGCAAACACCACTCTACAGATGTTTTTAGGTGAGGGACATATTCATTGCATCTGTACTGCTTAAACTCCTGCATATAAGATCTATTGTATTTCATCCATGATTAATTGATTGATGAATAGCACACCAATGTACTTGAAATGACTAATTTGCTAGGAAATATCAATCAAGTTGAAATTCATTATTGGATCATTTTCTCTGTTGCATATTTGAATATCCATAAATAAGTGTGTTTTAGGTAATAGTTTAAAGATTATATAAATAAAAATAAGTTGTATAATATTACATTGTGGTGTGTAACATACACCACAATGTAATATTATACAACTTTTTATTTATAACCAAATTTAGATATGTACAAAATCTACCAATCTTATTCCTAAAAAAAATTGTAAAATCCAGAATAAAGCCCAAATGTAATCTACTGTACACTGATTTAAAAAACATTGTCAGTGTATGTTTAAAATAAATCTGTTATGTTGTATTTCATGCATCTTATTTTGCTAATGAATGTCTGTCCTCTATTTTTTCCCACTATAGCAAGAATACCGATGCTCTTCATTATCATGCCTTTCCCTGTCCTGCGCTCCATGATGTCAAAGATTGTTTCAAAGTCTGAACAAGGTGAGTGGTTCAGGGTCGTATTGGCACAGACAACAATTTTTTCTCCCCATGTTTGTAGAGTCGGAGCCCATTGAGACTTTCCCTATTCAGCAATCTTGAAGTGTGCTTCAATGCAAAGCACTTAAGAGTTTCACTGGCTCGGAGTAACAAGAGTACTTGAAATAAAACTGTTATTGTCAGTCATTCCAAAGTGAACATTTTATTTGTATTTGTAGTGTATTTTCTGTCTGAGTCGACTTTATTTATAATTAATAATAATAATAATACATTAAATTTGTAATTCACTCTGATTTTATTTATTCATGTATTTATTTTTTTGCAGGAGCACTGTTTGCCTGTGTTTCTTGCCTGGATAGTTTAACATCCAATGTGGCAATTGCTGCCTTTAACAGTATCTACGCTGCTACAGTGCACTGGTTTCCTGGATTTATTTTCTTGTTGGCAGCAGGACTCCTTGCAATACCGCTGGCGTTTCTAGGGTAAGTTAATACAGATTATAATACGTCACATTCAGCTTTTTTCACAGTGTATGTAAACACATACAGTGACCTTTGCTGGCAGTTTTTGTCTGTCTAGTACAGATACATTAAATATATAATAAACTCTATGTACACTACATATAAAGTATTAATACATTAAAAACGGGGGTATTTTGAACAGATGGATGTCTCTCCCAATGTCTTTGATTGGCCGAATCAATATCTACAAAATGAATATACTTCCAAAACTA
>JAPTHA010000007.1:17677502-17687616 GCA_029814585.1 Gymnapogon annona
TGTTCATATGTATGTGTGTATATATATATATATATACACACACACAGTATAATATGGCAACTCGCTATCCAGTATATTTTTAGAGCTCAAATTAAAAACCATCCAACAACATGGGACCTCTAACTATTTATGTGGCAACTTACAAATGATTCTTCCCCTAAATTTATCCTTTCATAAGTTATTTATTACTTACTATGTATTGTATTGTCCTTTTGTAATTTGCCTTTGTCAGTGAAAATCAGGTATAATGAAATCTCAGTTTGTTCAATTGAAGATTGTTCAATGGAAATAGCATAAACTGAAGAAAAAGTGTGGAAAAAATGTGACTGAAAACTCGTGTCTATGTCACAGTCATGCCTTTCATAGAAGTTTCATTGTTTGCAGATGATATTTCCATGTTCACTACAGCGGCATTGATTGCCTACAATAGACAAACCTGGTGTGGTTGAAAAGCTGCATTTTGCCCAAATTGGTTGAGAATGAATGACATTGGTACATTAAATAGACTGCACTTATATAGTGCTTTTCTACACGTTATGGTACTCAAAGCGCTTTACAGTGACTCACATCTACCCATCACCATCACCAGTGGGCAGCTACTACACCATGCCAGACACTATGACATGTGGACAGTCGGAGCCAGGATTTGAACCACTAACTCTTCGACCATTGGACGACGCACTCTACTAACTGAACCACAGCCACCTATGTTGTGGTTTAAACAGGTTCTGTGAGTTCATCTGGTTGTTGTGGAAATATCACCATTAGACTCTATATTGTCATGGTACTGATGGGATTAATGGGCCTACAGTTATTAAACATTTTAGATCAGTGGATAGATTTTGCTCTAGGGGTTTGGGGGGTTATGGTATGTTTTAATGCAGGTCCACTATGACTCTGAATGTATTGTATGTTTAAGGTCTGGCTGCTGAAGTGTGTCCAGGACAGCCGGTTCCACTTGTCATCCACCTCTCCACTGGAGGTCATTTATCTTTTTGTTTCTCCTTCAGCCCTTTTTCTTCTACAAAGGTCACCGTTGTGTTAGTTTATCCCTGCTGGCAGGTCTGCAATGCACTGTGGATAATGTGTGTGTGTCGAGTTAAGTGTCTTTTCTCTGGATGCTGTTCATCCGATGTGCATGTTTGTGCTGAAGGTTATATGTGTGTCTGGCTGGGACGTTGTCAGAGGTCCAGCTGCTCTGACCTCCCCTGCTGTTCTTTTCGATGAAATACTTTAATTGTAGCTTGTGGGGTTTTGCTCCAGAATAGTTTTTTTTTCCATTGTTCCACAGTTAAAATGGAGAGCATTCCCCTGATTTATACTTCTCATTGATTGATATTGTAACCTTCCTTCCACAGATGTCTTTCTATAACTGCCAATAATGTCTTTTTTTCAATTTTTTACCACATGTCTATACTTCCCTCCTTTACATCCTGGCTTTTCTCTTTTGTCCGCCACCTCACTTAAGAGAGTGGCCTTTTATGATCTGTGTCAAATATAGATCGCCAACCGCTGTTATTGGCACACGCCTCGACCACAGAGCCCTCTCTCCTCCTCGTCCTTTACCATCTCTATCCCTAACGGCAGCCTGACTATAGAAGTGGTTTGACACTCATATTTCCATCACCCTCATTCTATGTACTGAAACTCTCCGTCTCCTGTTCTGTCCTCACATGCTTTAACACATAAACAGGCACCCGCCCAAGCACTGCTACAGCATTTGTATCCAGTTCCTGTGAATGTGCCTTTCAGCCTGACACATGTTAGGTTGCATGTCTTTTAGATTCAATTAAATGTGATTTAATTATTAGATTGAATTGTAAGTGTGGCTTGATTTCTATTCAGTTTGCTTGAAGTTGAGTGTTATTGATGGTAATGAGGTATTTCAGTGGACTGATATGTACACACTAGCACAAGTAACAAAACAGTAGTGTTCTCAGCTTTTAATGAAACCGATAATTGATGTTTGTTTTGCCAAAAGTGCTCTCTTATGCAGTCTTTGCCACAGTTACCGATAAAGATTAGCTTTATTTAGACCAAAAGGAAACCAATCATCACACTAAGTCTGATACCTTCCAGTCTGAAGGTTGTGATGATGACGTATCTTCTGTGACATGTGCTCCTGCAGCACAGTGAGGTCAGTTGCCCGCTGCTCCATGTTTCTGGTTGGATAGACTGTGATATATAAAAGGATGATCTGAAGTGTGCAAGATGTCCTCCTCCTTATTCAGTGTCCATTTCTTCACCGCGGTCCCAAGTGAGTCCAGCTTTTATCCAAATATTGAGCCAACTTTGTTTATCTTTGTCATTTTGTTGCACACAGTAGCACACACCGACAGGCATCATCTTAGTGCAGAGGTTAAAGGGGCTGAGTCTGAGGAATCAACATCACTGTCCTATGAATACACTGCATCTGTGTCCAGGCAACAGTCCATCTTCTTATCCAGATGCAAATCAACCCCACCTCCATGTTAACTTGCTGATGGGGGTGCTTTAGACTTTTGAAGGATAATTATATTCTGGCAATATGGTTGTTCACACATGCTGTACCCTGTGATTGTGTACAGGATGGTGTATGCTCCCTATCTCCTCATGTTTGGTATTTAAGGCTTGAAGACTATGAATGCAAGTCTCGTTGAGCGGTATTCTTGGAAGCTGAAGCCTTAAGAATGGCAACCCCCGCATTTCTAACACAGTGGCAGATAAAAGGTCACTGGTTACAATCAATACTCTCCGTTCATGTGGTTCTGCCTCAGTGCATCAGACTAATCAGCCTCCCCGGACTGGATGAAACCTCAGGACCTGATTTTCAGACCTAATGGAAAGAAGGAGCCTCGACTAACAAGCGATGCCGCATACCTCCCTCAATTCAGAATCCACTATTTTAAATAACAGAAAAACAGGAGTTTCCCCTTTAACACTATTATTGTAATCATCTCAGTCATGGCCTCCTCACAATCATCCTCATCTTCTTGAAAACCAATGAGCATAGATTCTTCTCCCTTCTTTAAATCTACAGTTATTCCCCTCCTGGTATCAATTTTCCTTGTAAAGGTTTTACTGCGTCTTTGGGTGTATTAACGGCAGCGTGTGACTTAAGTGGGTTCACAATAATTGCATTTGGTCGGGGCGTGCTCAAACATACGCATAGACACATGTACACAAACTAAGTCAGTGAGGTATCTATGGTCAAATCAGAAGCTCTCCAGTTTCCCTCTTACATTATGGGAACCACAGAGCCAGTAAAACTCCTCTTTTGCCACACGGGAAAAAGAAGAAAGCCAGGGCTCTGTGGAGGGATGTGAGAGCACGGACTCACATCTGTGTTTATCAGCTTTTCTCTGACCCAGCCCATGCCTCTGTTCTTTGCAGTGAGCTCATTTTTTTATAGCCAACTCCTGGCAATGTCTGGTTTCTGCTGGTCTATTAATAGGCATTTTCATTTTATTTCGCATTAGCGCGATTTCCGCAGAACACACACACATCAAGTTTGTGATTATGGCTTTGGATTTGACATTCTCAAAACAGGACTTCGATATAAAACAAAGTATTAAGATATGGCAACCATTTTTTAAACTACATGGAAAATTTACCAGTACCACAGTTTGGTTAAACTCTTTGAATTAGAGTAATTCTTGTGACCTCAGACCTCCTAGGTCCTACTACATGTCTCTCTATGTCTCATACGGTTGAAGTATTTCTGTTTTTGTTTTTTTTTTGTTCTTTTTGTGTCTGTAAGTGTACCTGTCTTGTTTTTTTTGGGTGCTGTGTTTTTTGCTATCATGGATTGGACATGTCATCTTGTAGTTTATGAACATAACTATAATATTGTCTGATGAAGAATAAAATAATATAAAAAAAGCACCATTATACAAGCATTCCTACATTCGGACTCCTTTATTATGAAATGACTGATACCTTTAGTCTTAAGTATCAGAAGTAGCTGCTTAAGTTGATTAATGTAAGTCCTACAACACAACACGAGTCGCTATTTTACCATCGCAGCTTTTCTATCTTGAATGTATTAACCAATAAAGACCATGTTGCTGTTGCTAAACAATTTTAGGCATTTCTATAAATGCTGGAACCGTTGTTATGGTTCAGTTTTTTTCATCAAGGCTTCCACAACAAACAAACTCTGGCAAGAGATTACATGTTGCAGACGCTTTAGGCATTACTGTTTTGCTTTCATTTGTCAAATCCCTCCGTGGTGTCAAATGCTACATCTGGACCATGTTTTGAGAAGATCCGTTGTTGTAGATGGACTGCATTTTGTCCGTCAGCATTCTGCCAACAACACAAACATGAGAGAGGAAGTTCCTGTATCAGATATATTGTAGTTACAGATGATATTAGTTTTTTTGTGAGGTGGGGGGTTGGAATAAAGAAGTTTCAAGGGTTATAACCATGTATTTATTGTCAGTGCGTTCCCAAGAGGCTCCTCCCTCTTCCTCTCTAACAACAGGAGAAAACTTGGAGGGGGTCTCTGAGCCGGAGCGGGACCACCGACATGTCCTTGAGCCCTTCTTTGTTGTGACTGTCATCTGGTTTTGACAGAAGCCTGCTGGAGTTTGTTCAGACTCATAGCAGAGGTATTAGCAGAGGCATACTGGCTTCCTAAAGCCCAGAACGCCTGTCCCAAGAGCTGTCCTGCCCTTATCTTCTCTTCAAAGGTCTTCTCTGCCAGCTGCTGAGAATTAATTGTGTCTACTGGAACACATCTAACATCTGTCCCATGTCTGTCAGTGATGGATGGCAGACGTGTGAATTATGTCGGCACTATCACAAATGCATATAATCAGGAAGGTAAGTATGTGCAGCACATGAGAACACATATGGCTGAAGGCGCAAGTCTTCAAATAAAGTCCTCATTTTGGAATTTTAGGGCCCTTTTTGCTGGATTATTGTGGTCAATTGTGTGACAACAGGAGCTGCTGCCAGTTTTTGGTTTTCCCATTTAAACGACAATAAAAGCCACAACCCTCAAATTTCCAATTACTGCAGTTTAATTGAATCGTTGTTGTTGCCCAAACAAAGCGGCTACCCTACACCTAACCTTTAATTAAACTGTTAAGGTTGCATAATCGACATTTCCCCACAGTTATTTTTCCTGTTGAAATACAATCACTATCCGACCCTTCAGTATCCAATCTCGCTGCGACTCTCATTACAACCAAGATGGAATATTTCCAGTTTTTCCCATGAGATAATGATATAAGTTATATTTATGGTCTTATGGTAGTAATTTTATTCAGTGCTGACTCATCGACACACAAAAAAGCACACAATTAAAAAGAAATTAACTACAATAAACTATTTGACATTGACAGAATGCAGACCCCACCCCATATGTTACAAAAAACATCCTTAACTCTTGACACATTTGGAAATGAATGAAAATATGCTCATGGTCCTGTTTTGTATAGAGCAACAAGGCAACATTGATGTAGATATTAACATGCAGCATGTTATATATACATATATATATATACTGTATATATATATTTAAACCTGTATTTTGTATCCCAGCTGGATAGCTCAGTTGGTAAGGCACTGGGCTGGTGCATAGTGGACCTGGGTTTGATTCCTGGGATGAGCGTCTAGTGGGTTGTGTCAGGAAGGGCATCCAACATAAAACTCTGCCAAATTGAATATGTGAATTGGATTTGCTGTGGCGACCCCGGAAGGGAGAAGGCTGAAAGAAATCATCTTAAAGCTGTATTTTGTATTTTGCTTTGTTTAAAATAAATTTTAGATTTTAAATGTTTAAAATATTCCTATGGTGATTTTTTTCTTTTTACACAAAAAAGAAAAAAAAACTTTAATATCTACAAATCATCTTGGTGAGAGTCTTAAATATGGACAAAAGTATTTTGTGAAAAGCCAAAAAAGTTCTTAGTTATAGACGAATGGATTGTAAAACTATTATGGGGAACACAATAATTACTCTTTAGCAATAAATAATTTCTTAAAGTAAATCAGATAAACAAGTAAAGTATACATTTAATTTGTTTACTTTTTATTGATTTCGGGGCTATTGCACTGCCAGGTAATATTAATTGCTAATGTGTGTCACAGTCTGATCAATCTGACATTGACACACAGACACACAATGGTCTTCTTTTTTATCATGATTTTACCATTGCTGCTTGCTGTAGCTCAATGTTTGGACTTGCTCCTTGGCAAAAATAAACACAGATCTGTCGCTGTAAACCAAAAACTGACCTGAAATAACCTAAAACATCATTTGTCTTTTTGCAGCCATAACAGTTGAGCCTCTCCCTCCTCCTGCGAGACTCACAGAGTCACCATTTCAATCATTCTGTTAGAGCGCCGCAGCTCCATGTATATATACAGCGTTCAGTTTGTCTAGATGATGCCAAGCTAAACATATGACAGCTGGTGTTCAATTGGGAGGAAAAAACCTCCGGTCAAATACCAATCTGTGTCAGTCTTCCAGCTCTAGCTGTGGCCGAACAGGAATAGACTTTATGACAAAAGACACACACACACATGCAGACTCACATTTAAATCAGACTGGATGCAGATTTACGGTGTTTCATGAACATTGCTTCACCCTTCAGTCTAATGGTAGTGACTCTTGAGTCTCAGGTGCTTTTTTGACTTTCCTGCACCTGGAAATGTCCAAGATTGGCCAAGATATTTCCTGGATTTCATCCGTAACGATCCAGCCGCCACAACAGGGGGTGGAATAAATGCTTTAAGCTGAACAATTTAATTGTTTTTCTTCGAATATCCTCGCTGATAAAACAGGAATGACCCACAGCATAAAAACCCTGAATTCTGAACATAAATAAAGCCAAATCCAGCTTGAATGTCGTCATTTTGAAAAAAAAAAATCATTTGGGGTTTCCATGAATTATTATGAAGTATTTGTTCCTCAAAATATCCTGGATACTTGTCAGGTTTGGCTTGTACATGTGTTGCCATTTTAAAAGTGAACTTGTGTGACCCAAATTACCCAGCAGTGCATGCGTTCGATCAGTACCAGATGCGGAGTTGTGATCAAGTTTGCTCGCCGCTGACTATGACGTTTAGCAGTGATGCAGATAGGGATGTTTAGCCCACGTTTGACCTCATTGATTATCCATTTGTCATCCTGACCCACATGTATTGTTTGGAGCTGCCCTCCAAATGGACCATAAAATAGCTGAATTTAGGCATTACAGAAACAAATGCTAAATTAATTTTTTTTTATCCTTTTTGTTTTTTAAAGATGTAACAGAAATAGAAAGAGACAGTAAAAGGTTTTGCGTGTGAAAACCTGACCGGTGCTTTTAATCACTAGAACTGGTTATTGAGCAAAACTCTTCATAAAGGAAGGAAAGGTCATTTTAGCTGCGATATAAAAGAAAAGCAATGTACACCATTGGCTTTTCCACTCCTACTGCCGAACAATGGTTATGGTTTCCTAATATCAGCATTCTAATCTGACACAAAAAATAAAAAAAAAAGAAGAGAGAAGTTTTTGGAGCCAAGTACCTTCTGGTCCCAAAGTCAGCCCTACAAAGCAACCACAATGCCATTGTTCTTTTAGATTTATGGACAATATGTCATTGACAGACATGTTGAAATATTTCCTTCCACTTAGTGACTGAGTCTTAGTTTGACCTCTCAAACTGGGTTCAACAAGCCTTGACTAATTAGCCAGAATTCCTGTAAAAATGCATTGTTTTCAGTAAATGTGCAGATAACATATTAAACTGTACCCGACCTGCACGAATAACCCAATTAAATACACTTTTCACGTGTAATACCAGGACAGCAGGGTCAGACTTTACCAAACATACCCTGACCAATCACTGTTTTGACAGAGTTTTGTGGGCGATTTATCCCATAGTGCATTGCTTCCTACTAGGTGTGTGAATCTGTGTGTTTATAAGGAGGTTTGTTGAACAGACATGACCTTTGGGATACTCTGGGGAGTACGTTTAGCAGGCAGCCAGAGTTTACACAGTAGTTGGAGCTTTGATGAGGTCTGCTACTGCCCTCTGTATTTAAAAAATAGCCCCGTTGCTAAAACGCCTGGCGCTGACCCTGCTCCAAACACACATCCTAAACACAGATTTTGTAAATTACAGCCTGTGCACAGACCTCTGTTAAAAAGGCCAATGCTCTCTGATGCACTTTAATGGAAAGCAGGCCACATGCCTACACACTAATACTGTATGTATATGTGCAGGGGACTAAGGTCTCCTGAGGTCAGCAGTGTTGTTATGGGATGTCCTGTTGATGTCACTTGAAGGATGAGGATATGGTTAATGGTGAACACACAACTGGAGTTCCTAAGGGTGGCTCTTTGATCTGTGTGTTTGTAGGCTGTGCCGAAGGCGCAATTTAATATCCCTCAATCAGTGTAACTATTGAATTTAATACCAAAGTCTAAATTGGGATGTTGAAATCTAACAAGCAGGGAAAAAAAATTAACTTACTTATTATCACATGTCTGTGGTCTTTAAGCCTCTATGTGCAAACCTTGAAGTAAAATGGGAGGAAACCAACAGAATAATCAGATACTCAAATTGTTTCAAATACCTGGCTTAACCCAAAGGAGATTTTTTTGCCCTTTTCTTTTTTTTTTTTTTTGAGATAAGACGTCCTTGATCCTGGGAGAAAGAAAGCTTTTTTTCCTGGCTTCGCTTCCCCGCTGCTCGCTCTAATAATTTCCCTTCAGACTTTAAATGTTGGAACCTGGAGAGCTGCAAACCAAAACCTTGTGCTCTCTCTGATCATACTCATTTAATTTTGTTGTAAATATCTGTACAGCTATGCACTGCTGTCGTTCAAAATGCAGCCGTCCTGATATCTCCGTGTGGCGGTCGTATCTGGAACAGGAATTTGATTGCAGACAATGAGACTTTCCAGACTCCTTTGTTCCTGAATCGAAATGATAGAATTAGGTGAAGGAGAAAGAAGAAACAGATACAAAGTCAGTCGACATAGACTCATCCATGTCGATGTGCCCAAACTATTATATAAACACATTTGGATCAGTGGTCTTGAGTTCTGTTCTTCAGAACTAACTGTGGAGACTGGCTGTTTTATATCCCAATAACAGATTGAGGTTCAGAGACATATAGTCACATTCATCAATGGCAGAGGATGAGAAGTTTTCATTTGTGCGTACGTGGATAGCTTTGGAACAAAACATTCCTCACAGTAATTTGTAACTTACTTCAAGTGTATCTCACAACTTCGACCACATTTTCCATAAACATCTTTCTTTTGCGTCGTCTGGTTTCTTTGTTTGACAGTGATTCTTTACAGGCAGATATCACCAGGGGTCTTTTAATCCCCCTCCATTTGTCACAATATTGCTCTGTTTGCACTGTAGGAGCTGGACCCTGTTCTTAATTGAAAGAGTGACCCATATGGTGAATTCTGACACGAAAAACATCATCTGCCATAATATAAAGGCACTTTTTTTTTTTTCACTTTGACCCTGCAATGAGTTGTAGATGATAAAATGCCACACTTGGCACCGTGTCAAAGCTCCCGTGTGCAACATATTTGTCATCACTCTGGACTGACTGTGCCTTCTTTTTTGTTCCACCCCATGGAATTAAGAGATGAAGGAAAAAAGGAAAGAAAAACAAGACTTTGTGGAGCGTAAGTGGGGTCACGGGTTAGGTAACGTTGAGGAGTGAGGGGTGCGTCCAGGAGAGTGGGGCCAGACAGCCGGAGAGGACAAGAATTTGAGGATGATACTGTCACCGAAATGAAAACCACCTGTGAATGAAAATTGACTGAGGCAACTGAATCTTCCTTGTAGCCTTGGATTGATCACATTGTCCTCAGGGTGGGGGGTGGTGGTGATGGTAGTAGTGGTGGTGTGTGTGTGCGTGTGTGTGTGTGTGCGTGTGTTGGGGGAGGGTGTTATGTTAGCTCCACAGAATGAATTCTGAATGAAAATCTCTCACGCTACAACAGCAGGAACAAACAAAACCACTTTACTAATGAAGCTGCTGTGTATTAACCGTAACATGCACAAAATAAACTTGCATTCAAAGCCACGCTGCTGTATTTTGGATACACACCCTTAAAGTTTTTAAAGTTTTCTGGACCCTGAGCCTATCCCAGCCACATAGGGCGA
>JAPTHA010000007.1:17721753-17740646 GCA_029814585.1 Gymnapogon annona
GTGGTTGTCTTTGACTCGGGCCATCTGTTAAAACCAGTTTCCTTTCAGCGTTCGTTATATTTTAAGCCTCTGCTCTCTCTCTCTCTCTCCCTCTCTCTCTCTGTCTCTCGGTTCCTCACCGGTCTGTGTTTTCCAGAGTAAACACAAGTGTGTTACAGCTCATGTCGAACGGGAGATGATGTCATGGACCGACTCCTCATTGACAGTGACGGACCGCAGTCGTGCAATCCGCTCATCAATACAACCTTTCACTGACACGCATTACACACACTTTGGAAAACAGACTCTCTGACTTTTTTTTATTTTCAGTTGTAAATTTCTCCCACACAACTCACCAGGTCCCTGAAGACAATAGGAACGTGAAGCCAAAGCAAACGGACTAATCGGTCTTTTAAAAAAAAATATATATATATATATATATTTATCTCAAATCCAACCTTTCCCTCTCCATGCTTTGTTCTTTTTGCTTTTTCCGTCACTGCTGTTCTGTAGTCTGGTGTTTGTTTCATCAAGTGGGATCTCTGAAGACTCAAAGTTTTGACTCTTAAGTTTCCCTTGATGCAGTACAACAGCGTCTTTTCATGCTCCCGCCTCCATTTGTCTCTCGCAGACATTTTTTGTTCAACTTTTCTCCCTTCTTTTCTTCCCCCCCGACAGCTTTGTTTAAACCCAACAGCTCCACAAACACAAACGCATGCATACACGGAACAAAAGGGTGTGTGTGTGTGTGTGTGCATGCAGACTCTGTCCGGCCTAAACCCTGCTTCCTCCTTTTTATTTCTGTAGGAGTGCAGCAACTGTCCAGAGCAGCCGTCTAGACCAGATGTAGAGGTCAGCGACCATACCAGCAGGGCCAGTATCGGTGTCCCTCTCTCTTTCCCAGTGGAGCTGTAGACTTTATTAATCTTTCCTCCTCCAAGGCCTCATAAACTACCGCGGGAGGTCGGGGTCAGTGAAGAAACTAGAGGGGAGGATGATACCAGAAGGATTCATTAGATATAGAATAATGTATTTTATTTGCTTTATGTCTTACATAGCGTCTAAAAAGGCTTTTGGGAGACGCATAAATCTAAAACTAACAACAGAGTTACAGTCAGTCAATGAACAGTCTTTTTTTCTGGATACAAACCGAAAGGGAAAACCCCCACTTAAAGAAAAGCATAAAAGAGGAAACGCAGAAGCATATATTTCAGCCTATCTGTGTTTGCTCTTGTTATATTGACCGATGTGCTAAGTGTGACGTGATGGCGTATACGTAGTAGTTGAGTAGGTCATGACCCACAAGTTGGATTTTATCTGTGGTACCAGATAAATGTACATTTCTAGCATTTCTGTTGGTTGAAATAGGGAAGGGGGGATTTTGTGGTGGGATTTCTTACCGTTTTTCAAATCAGAAGCTTCCAAGGCAGAATAAGACGACTGACAACTTCTCTCTCAGTTCAGACGGTGCGTATCTAATTGAAACTACACAGTTCTGTGGATAGATGCATATTTATGATGGTAAAATAACAATTTTAAGTTTACAAATAACAATCATGGCAAATTCACATGGGATTAAGACTGCAGACACCCGCTGCAGTTTACAGGTCATACTACTGCTGTGTAAATAAGGACTTAGTGCATTTGACAGACATTGTTGTTGTTGCTGCAGCTATGGCAATAAAATGATAAGGAAGGTTAGTTTTCAGCATTAATTTGCACTTTTCCATGTAATGTGATTGTTTCTGGGTAGTTTATTGTCATTAAAAAGAAGCGGGCTCCCACAGAAAAGTCTGCGAAACACTGAAGGAGTGTTAAACATTGTAAAGATGGTGGTTTTCACGCTCTTGTAGAAGACAGCAGTCAACCTCAGCAGAAGCACCGGCCTGTGGTCTTTTGAGAGTGTGTGTAAATGCCTCGGTTCGATGTATGTGCAGCCGGCTGCAGGCTGGCCTTCTCTCCAGAGGTGGAGGACATTCCTGAAGTTAACTGTCCAGATTATACTTGCACTGAGGGAGTGATTGTCTGGGTGAATGTGGCCGGGCCGACAAGGACCAACACCCTCCATCTACAACCGACCTCCTGTCTGCTACTGGCCCGACGCCTGCGCCACG
Source organism: Gymnapogon annona (assembly GCA_029814585.1). Taxonomy (NCBI): domain Eukaryota; kingdom Metazoa; phylum Chordata; class Actinopteri; order Kurtiformes; family Apogonidae; genus Gymnapogon; species Gymnapogon annona. The sequence goes on from JAPTHA010000007.1 coordinate 17,723,847, forward strand.
GCAGCTATTTGTTTGACTTTGATTCTTCGATATGGTATTAGCTAATAAAGGCAGGATTCGTTCACATTCCACACAGTTTAGGTATTGATGTCGTTATCAATGCGGGAGATTGTTGTAAAGCCGCATCCCTCAGCTCGCAAAGTGTGATGTATGAGTGATGTCGGCGCCGAATCGCTCTGCTCATTGCAGGATGTTTGGAAGAGTTATGTGCGCAATTAATCTTCCCCCTTATAAATACGCAAGGAATATGCATAAACAGTTGTTCTCATTTGGAAAATAAGCTAAATATTTGTAGACCTCATCAAGGAGTAACATGTGCGTCGATCTCGTGAGAGTTTAGGAGTAGGTTTGAGTTGCCAGAACAGTTATGAGTGTGTTCGCAGAATTTGGTAGTGTGCGAAAGTACACTTGTCAAACCTGGGTCAAATTCCGTTTGCAAATAATTATTGGTGTTTGTTTTAACTTGCTAGAAGTACCAGATGTGCGGTTTGCTATAGAATAAGAATGTCAGGTGGGTTTTTAACCCTTTCAAGCATGAATGATGATAACCTACTTAAGGATTTCTTTATGACTGTGACATTAAGACTCATATAAGAGAAGACAAACTTATAATAGGTGTCCACTGTAGTGACCACTATGCATGAAAGGGTTAAATTGTTAGCCTTCTGTGAACTCAATGTGACACACACTGATCCACTTTCTTTTTCTTAGTACAATCACCAAACGTAAATCAATGCTGACCAAAAAGCGCTTGATCCCAGGCTTGTGGACAGTGACATTATGGGTGATCTGTTTGTGATTAGGTGAAGCATGTGACTGATAAGACTGATTTAGCATCAGCACGAGGAGGATATTATCTTTATAGATTTGTGCATGATTTAGAGTTTTGGGAACACAAAGTCTAAGCTTGCAGTCTTAAATGACAACCTTTCCCTATAAAAGCCTTGTTGATGCAGCTAGACCTGTTTTCCCATGCATTCCATGTGTTTCTGTGTGTGTGTGTGTGTGTGTGTGTGTGTGTGTGTGTGTGTGTGTGTGTGTGTGTGTACATTTTCTAATGTAATCTCCAGTGGAAACAAAAATCTTATTGAATCTGGATGCCCATTTTGGTGAATTTAATTTGTTATCCCTTTGGATTTCAGTGTGACTGCCTGTCCACTTAAAATGTTCTCACCCAGTGGATAAAAGTTGTTATCCTTAAGATAAATATAGTTTATGATTCTGTCCCCAGTATAGTTCAAGCCAATGTGGATCCTGGACAGACTCAGAGTGCATTATCGTGTTCTTTCAGGGCTTTCTGATCCAGCTGAGGAGCGTTTCCAAAATATTATATATCCATTTTATGGGGTTAAAAAACCTGAAATTCATCCGGCAGTGTCTGTGATGGAGGTTCTGGATTGTAAAAGTGTTAACACGTTGTCATGGAAGAATTTAAGATGCATATTCCGCTTTGAAAAAAAGAAAAAAAAAAGATTTGTTTTCATTTTGTGTGAAGACAGCAACAGAATCTCACTTGTAGATGTGTTCATATAAAGAATTCACAAATCATAGACTACATCTGTTCTTCTGGAAATAGTTCATGTCCAGCCTTTGGCTAAAGCTTTTCTCTTTGTCTTTTTTTCTTGCCTTAGGTGTAGCAGAACCCAGCCATGCAGATAAAAAGTAAAGGGTCAAGACCGAGGCCTTGGGTCAGCCTCTGGCAGAGGACACAACGTTTTTATTTTTGCGTCACTCTTGTCCTTCTTCAGTTCCCTACAGTTCACGGAACTTTGGAACTCCAGCTGGATGAAGAACAACCCGCTGGAACAATTGTTGGTGACATCAGCGCCGGCTTACCACCTGGAGAAACTGCCAGCCTTTACTTTATCTCAGACCACGAGGGCACAGGGGTCGGCAGTGACCTGAACATCGACGAGACCACAGGCATCATCACCACCGCCCGACGCCTGGACCGCGAGCAGAGGGACCACTACAGTTTTATTGCAGTGACGATGACCGGAGTCACCATCGAGGTGTCAATCACCGTCAATGACATCAACGATCATGCGCCTGCTTTCCCCAAAAAGAAAGCGCTGTTAAAGATACCTGAGCACACAACGGTGGGGACGCGGTTTTCCTTAGAGCCGGCGACCGACGCGGACAAGGACCAGTTGACCACCCAGGGTTACGCCATTAGAGAGGGTAACGTGGGCCAGGCCTTCAGACTGGAAACCAAGAGAGCCGCCAACAAGGTGCTGTATTTAGACCTGGTGGTCAACGGACCACTGGACAGGGAGAAACGCTCTGCCTATACCCTCGTTGTGGAGGCCTTCGATGGGGGTTCACCCAGGAGGATAGGATCCATGACCCTGGACGTGACCGTGACTGACATCAACGACCACGCACCAGTTTTCAATCAGAGCCGATACCACGCTATCATCTCTGAAAGCCTCCCGCAAGGAAGTAGCATCCTACAGGTTGGTGCTGAAACTCTTAGCATGTTATATTTGTGTACATTCAGTGTTAATCAGAAAATTAATTAACCTAATTAATGTAATTATACTTTGTCTTTGCAGGTGTTTGCAGCAGATGAGGACGAGGCCGATAATGGTCTGGTGCTTTACGAAATCAACCGCCGTCAGAGTGACCCCGACCGCTACTTTGTGATGGATGTTAAGTCAGGGGTTATCACACTCAATAGACCCCTGGACTATGAGCTAAAGAGGGTCCATGAACTGGTTGTTCAGGCCCGTGATAATGCCAGCCATCCTGAGGTAAGTGCATTATGTGGTATTCATTACATTTCATTAAATGAAATGGGGGTCAATTAATGATCAGATCTGATAATGTTATTAGTTTTACAATGTACAACTATTTAATTGTACTTTATTACATTTTACTGCATTTACTAGACTACTATAACTTGAAGAACTTAACTATCATCTTAATTTGATTAGTAATACTGTATTTTCTTTCTGAATAACATTAACAAGAAATGTCTCTAAAATGTTCACATCATTAAATTGTGAATTATTTGTGATTGTATATTATATGTGGTAAGCGTTATCACGTTGATTCTCTGTCATCCTTCCTCAGGTGACCAATGCATTTGTGACAATTCACGTCCGTGACTATAATGACAACCAGCCTACCATGACCATCATCTTCCTCAGTGAGGATGGATCTCCGAGGATCTCCGAAGGGGCCCAACCAGGCCAGTACGTGGCCCGAATATCTGTCACTGACCCTGACTATGGAGAGTATGCCAATGTAAACGTGTCCCTAGAGGGCGGCGATGGGAAATTTGCTTTAACCACCAAGGACAGCATCATCTACCTGATATATGTAGACCAGGTGTTGGACAGAGAGGAGCGGGATTCGTATGATCTCAGGGTCATGGCCACAGACTCCGGTACCCCTCCCCTCAGAGCCGAGTCATCCTTTACCATCCAAGTGACGGATGTCAACGACAACCCCCCTCTGTTCGACCAGCAGGCCTACAAACAGACCATTCCTGAGGTGGTCTACCCGGGTTCCTTTGTCCTCCAAGTTACTGCCCGGGACAAGGACCAGGGCCCCAATGGAGATGTCCGATATAGCATCCTCAAAGACAAAAACTCCCATTCTGAATGGTTTTCCATCGATCCAGTTACGGGGATCATTACCACTGCCACTGCTCTGGATTTTGAATCAGAGCCTGCGCCCAGCATCACTGTTGTCGCCACAGACAGTGGACGCCCGCCGCTGTCGTCCACAGCCAAAGTGGACATTGTGCTCCAGGATGTTAACGATAACACACCTGTGTTTTCCAACAACTTCTACAATGCCTCCATTAAAGAGAACACCCCAGCTGGGACCTGCTTCTTAGAGGTAAGCAGAAGTCTTCCTCATTTCGACCCTACTGCCTCCGTTTCCGTAGTCATCCTCTTTTATCTTTCTCCTCAACTCTACTCTACACTCTACTCTTCTTAATTTTTCAAGGAGAACTGACATTTTTAATTCTCATGGTGCTCAATCTTGCAACATGTTGGCCACAGCACTATTGTCCTACTTATGCAGCCAAAACCAAGTATTCACTGTCTCCCTTGTGCTCTCATCTCTTTATTCACTCTCCGTTTTCACTTAGACCCTCCCTGTAAGCTCCCTCTGATTACTCCCCTGGTAAAAGCCTGATTTATACATCAGTATAAATGAGTCTGGGAATCAAAGTCATGCCTTAAAATGAAAAGCAGCTTCAAAGTCCCCGTGCCGAAAAGGATGGTGTATTTGGAGGCACCAGTATTTGTAATGTGATTCATAAAAAAGTGGGCTCTGAGTGCAACCATTCAGTGTTTTCATTTAGGACTGAGATGAGATTTATAACAGTAGGAGAAAAAGAAGACGGGGAGGAAGGCTTCACCTGCATTCCTCAAGCTACTGTGAGGAGATTTACTCTGTGCCGCTATGTCCTCTCTCTCACCTCCTGTGGTTGTCATGGTAACCAAGCCAACAGCATAGGATGAGCGCTCGGTGTCGGCGCAGTATCTCGCAGCAGATTGTGTTCTCTCGCTTTTATCTTGATCCCTGCTCTTCTGCATAAAACAAAATCTCTCCTGAGGAATGGACAAGCGTGACGGCCTGTTTGAAGATATTAAATGGCTACTGCACACCTTTCACACCAACTGTTTCTACAGGGCACATGGGGGTGTAAAGGGAATGAAAATTAAAAATTTATAAGTTTTCATTCATCGATTCAGTTCTGGTTAGGAAGATCGAGTTACTGTTGCACTCTGTGTTCTGTTCAGCCTCATATGTTGCTAGTTGTTTAGCTTATTTTCCATTATCCCACTGTCAATCAGGCTATTAGACCCTGAGTTACTCTGGTTTATAGTTTTTGTAAAGGTATACTAGATGCAAATGAAGCTATAGGATCTGAGGCTTAACAGTGAAATAAAATCTTGGCTCATTATTTGGCAATAAAGAAGTCCCTGTTTTCCCTTTCTTTTTCTAACCAATTCAGTAATGGTTTATGAAGTGTTTGCAACCTGATTAGTAAGAGGGGTTGTATTATGAGGGCTTAGTAAAAACAAACCTTTTCTCATTCTCGGATGTTGCTGCTGGAACTAGATCTTCAAGTGCAGTTATTTTAATTTAAACTCGAGGCTGATTTTCCAAGACTACATTTGCTGACCATTTTGTTGGTTTTGGAACTGGCAGAGGAGCCTGTAATGACAGATGCAAAGTCTGAAAGGGAATAATAAATAATGGTGATATGAAATGCAAATAGAATAAAAGGAAATAAAATGGGGGAAAGATGTGGATTAAGTAGAGGAAAGAGTCAAAAATGAATGACGGGCTGGAGATAAGTACAGCTTTAATATGATTGATTTCTAAACTGTCTAACAGAATCTGTTGTAGAATTACCGAACCCTATAATTTGCCCCAATTAGCCTGCTCTGTTGAATTATTACATCCCTCAGACTAATAAATAAACCCCCTGGACCTGGACTCCAGTTGTTGCAACAGTTGTAATCAACTGTTGTTGTTTTGTTTTTTTTAAACCCCAGCCAGCAGCTATTCTGGCACTTTGAGCGACCCAAGTCCCATGACAGACATCACTGGTGGGTTTCCAGTATGGCAGAGTGACTGAATAGGCTTGATTTTCTCATTCCGGCACGTTCTTAAAGGTCCTCTTCGACTGAGCCAAGACTCTGGGCGAGAGTCCCACCCTCATGGGGGCCGTGATTTGCACGATAATGGTAGGTGTTTGTTACTTTTTGGGGTGGGGGGGGTCAGTGGAATATTGGGCCACTCACATAGGACACACACACACATACAGATGTTGTTAGACGTGACATCATCTCCTAATGGATATGGTTTCATATTTGTTCTGTATTTTCTCTGTTTGCTCGCCAGCTGAGTGTCAAGTTTATGGAGCGTTTGGTATTTTACCTTGTCAAGATAGTGACAAAGTGAAGAATTGGGTCAGCCGGTCCAGAAGGCCTAGTTTACATTTTTGTCTGATGTGTATTTGGCATCTAGGTTTAGGTTATGAGGTTTTGTCATGTGACTCAATAGGCTGCAAAATTTTCTCACAACTTCACTAATATTTATAGTAGATACAATTGTTAGATTTGTGGGAGTGCCGTTGGTCTGGCTCTAGTTTATACATCTCATAAGACAAAAAAAAAAAAGACTGGTATCTCATCATTAAATGGTGTCAGAGCAGACAGACTGTGTACATATGCTACGTGGCTATAGTCCTTCTCTTTTCTGCTCTTCTTTGTGTTTATTTCTCACATCTGCTCAGTTTGTTTCCATTATTTGCTATAATTTCCTTTTACATTTCTTTTCATCATGGCTCTTTTTCTGTCATTAACTTAAATGTGCACAGCAAACATACTATGCAGTAATAGTGTTTAGGAAGCTCCTTATCAGTTCAACCACGATACTAATCTGAAATACACTGAACTGTTTACTTAATCACAACACAAAGAAGTTATTTATTTCTTGGTTTCCCTGCTTTCCCCTTCCTCTTCCTTTAAGTATTTCCCAGGCAGGAGAGGTTATGGTGCCTCTGTGTGTATGTGTGTGTGTGTGTGTGTACTCACACATCCATTCATGTTTATATCCTGTGAACGTAGAGGTCATGAGAACGTTGTGAATTGAGACTCGTGATGAAAAGTGACAAGCATAGCACGAAAACATAAAACCTAAGGCACATTCTGTGTTTTTTTTTCTACACATTTTAATGTCGCATCGACAGATACGTTTGCGTATTGTGTTTAATATTGAGGTGGAGCACATGTATGTCAAATTCACACGGACAGACTATTTGACCTCTCGCTCTATGTGCATGATTATAAATGGTACTGAGTCGATATGATTGCTTTGTGGTCTGTCTTTCTATTTCTGGGGCATAATCTGTGATTCAGAGTCTAAACCTATTTTTCTTTCTGTGTGAGTTGTGCCTTGCCGAGTCTCTGCCAAATCCAATGACATGCTCTCTTCTAGCATGACCTGGCCTCTGGGAAGCCACTGCTGATCTCTCAAACAGTGACACCCAGAAATGCCAGTCGCTATAGTGCCAAGACCAAAGTAAGCCACGAATGCGCAAAAAAAACAAAAACAAATCTAACAAAAATATGTGGAAATCGGATTACAAATAATGTGTATTGCTGTGAATAAATAAAACAGACCCAAGAGAGAAGTGCAGCCTAGTTAAAAACAAGACAGTAGTACAGGAAGCAGTGCTGTCACAGCCTGTGTGCATCAACATCCCAGTATCCACGCCTGCGTACATGTGCAGGTCTGTATGTCAAACATCTGTGTATATGTTCCTGTGTACACTGCTAGAGCCAAGAAATCACTTTCAGCAGGTGATGCATCTCCCCTGTGATGTTCACCATGTGTTTTCCTGGTCAGGCCTGTTAAACAGTATTCAATCATCTGGACAGACACACAGATGTGCACAACTGGGAGACGTACAAAGGTAGGGAGGGGTTTGATCTACAACAGAAATGCGTTTGGAAGAATGTGGTTCGACACGAATAATTTCACAAATGAGGAAGAATAAGAAATAATGTATAGAGAAATGATGAATCATTCCCAAAGTGCTCAAGTCTAAGCCTTTGGTTCTGAATGCTTAAAGAGATCAAATTGTTCAAGATCCATCCCGTCGATAAAATATTATTTGGCAAGTATTACGATAATCTATCAATTTTGTTTTACTACTTCTAAAATACCACCTATGATGCACCTGTGCATTCACACATTTGACACTGTTTTATGCTTTAGATATTTCAGCACTAGCTGGTATAAAAAGACTATCTTTAAAGTAAAGTCAGCTCTGTTTAATACTTAAACGAACAAATCAGTTCATAAATATCACAACAGGAATTCAATAAATCTTTAACTGAACATCAAACTCACTGCAAAACTGTTTGTAAATCTATGCATTATATTTCTTTTCATGTTAATTGCTCTCGAGAAGCCTGGCATTAGCTGATTATTTACTACTATTGGAGCCAAACTCTGCTCCCAGTAATAGCATTTGCTGATTCAATAGGATATTTTGGACTATTAATTGAACAAAAACTGTGTCTGTGACACAAAGTAAATGGGAGATGTGAAATTCAACACATGCGGCTTTATTACACAATGACCTTTACAATCGTTGTCGCGAAGTGCTGGTCAAGAGGAATATTTGAGCTTTTAAAAGCAAATCAAGATCATCAAGTGGGGATGTATTGCTCTGTGGCAAACTGACATCCTATCTCACCTACTCAGGTATGCCTTACAGCTCATGAAAGGAAGGGAAAATAAGCCATGGAACAACATGAAGTGACTGAAATAGAGCAAAAACATCATAAGAAGGGAGACAGCTTTTCTTTTGACAGGTGGCGTTAGTCCTTATGAACTTCCTGCAGAACCATTTAAACAAACACAGCGTGTCTGTCAGAGCGATTGGCCGTTTTCAGTGTGAATGTACGCCACTGTAGTCCATAAAGCCCTATAAGGAAAGGCCACTTACTGCATATTATATTATGTATGTATATGTATGTTAAGTCTCTTGTATCGTAACATTCTCTTCCCGTTGTCGCTCTGAATCTGAACCCAGTAGAAACCAGGGCCAGACCAAACCACTTCCACTTGGACCTCACACATTCTTCTCCAGGCCAGACTCTCAACATGCACACTCTAATTTTTATTAAGCTTGAAAATGTAAGGGGAAGATTAAATTTATTGTCCGGCCACTTGTTAATGTACAGTGGCAGCTGTGTCTAAAATACAGGCCGGTGTTGAAATTTTGGCCGTGTGTGTTTTAATTATTCTGTCAGTGTGTTTAACGTGCCGGAATCGAAGGCCAGTTGAAGAAGTTACAGGTTGGAGCTGCCAGTGTCACCATTCAACAGGTGATCAGCGATGACAAATGGACAATGGGGGTGGAGGTGTGAGCACTCAAAAAGGTCAGATCGAAAATTTGGCGAATCGTCTCGCGCTGTTAACAGCTGGACCCCGTTCTGACACGCTTACGCTCCGTCTCGTCGAGGAGTTTGCGTCTCTGTCCTCTGCTGGTTCCCTCTGACTCGGACGTCTTTCAGCTGCCAGCTTGGCCGACAGTATGTGTGTGACGGGGGATCAGGATGGGGTGTCTGGTATGCAAACTATTCTCATAACATCCATCATCACTCGCCGTGTATTCGTCACCTGTTTGCTACTGCAAGATCAGTTACCAGTCAGATCCATTCCGGTTCATCCGTCCTGCTTTTACACTCCGGTTTCCACATAATAAGATGAGCTTTACTGGTTAAATCTAGGATCGAGCCAAACTCGTGGGATGTTTTAATCTCCCGAAATCTCGTTTTCATTAGTTTCACATATATGGCATTTTTACGGGATATTTATTTGGTTTAGTTGTGGATTTGACTGAATGATCCAGGAGTTTTGACTTTAATCCGCTGATTCATTGCTTCGAGTTTGACTCATTTATTTAGGCTTCATCACTTAAAAATTAATCTCTGATTTTAAATAGAATCAAAGGTCTTTTTAGTTTAGGTCAGTTTGACCTCACATTCCTGTTGATTTGCAAATCAAACTAAAAACAACATTCATGTCAGTACAGGTCAATACTACTACTACTACTACTACTACTACTAATAATAATAATAATAATAATAATAATTTGTCCTGATAAATAATTACTTTAAGTTTAAAGTCTGATTCTTCTTCCTGAGTACAAACTGAACGAACCAGACAGTTACTTGTGGTTTATAGTGAAATATGTGTGATCAAATATCTCAGAAATGTAGTAGTACATTTCAAACACTTGAACAAATGAATTTTTTTGCAATGTTTATCACAAAATTCAGTCATATTGTTGTATTTATCATTGTTGCTGCATATCGTAATCCATTGTTAACTACGATTATATATGAATTCAGTATGTCCTTATGTTTTTCGTCTCTGTCTGTGTCACATGTCTGTGTCGCGGAATCTATCATGAAATTTCACAGATTTAGGCCACACCAGTTGGGTAACATTGCAGTATATTATCCACAGATGTTTCAGAAATGTTGTTCCCATTAATAGTTCTCGTATATTTTACATAGAAACCGTTCCTCTTCTCAGGTTTTGTTTTTGTAAGGGCATTTCAATGAGCCCGCTATTGGGTATTTTATTATGTCCCGGGTCGAATCAATTCCCTTTTTCTTCCCAGAAGCAGTAGTTTGGTTCCATATCACTAGCTGTTGGCATATGCTGGGTTTTAAACCTATCAGAGTGTTCGTTCATGTGTAATGTGACTGGCCTATGCCTCTGCGGAGGGGATGGCCTTACGCCTCATTAAGCCCAATACTCTGTACCATATGGCAACGACGGGCTTTCTCCACTCTCGCTTTCTTTTCTTGCTCCCAGTTTACTGGTTTATGTTCCATTTCTTCATCTCATCTGGTAGTGAATAACTGGCTTTCCATTCTTTTCATTTTTTCACCTTGGTTTTCACTCTCATGGCTCCATGACCGATCTTGGCAACTTTTACCTTTTTCACTTTTGTTGGAATCCATTTAGTATCAGAAATTGAGACAATAAACTATGAGATTGATTTATTCCTTTGCACCAAGCTGCTTCTATGGGTAGCAGTTTGCAATAAAAAAAATTATAAATTCTGCATCACTGGAATGATCCATTTTTCACTGGAAGAACCAGCTGGGGTCCAATTACTCCTTAAATACCTTGAAGTGTTTTTCTGGCATCTTATAAATAATTTTTTCTTCTAAATTGAGTGATTTATCGCCATTCATTATCCATTATACTCTACTATTTAAAAGGTTTTATTTAAATCTGATATTTATCTCTATTTAAGCTATGGATCAGAACCTGCATTTTACCCAAATTTGAAAAAATATACCGATAGAATTATAGGTTTAAATTTTATTAAAGGTTTAAGATCGGTAGATGCTTTTGGGCGCCAGCGGCTGTTGAGGTCTTTGAGGGTTAATAAACAGAACAGAATATTGGGGAATTAATTAATCTACTTAATGTTTCACAACTGCAAATCTGATAGAATAAAGAAACTAGAGTGTGGGTGCCCTAACAGCCGAGTGGTTAGAGCACGTACTTGCTCTAGCTCATTTCCTTACTGTTTTTTTTTTTTTTGACTCTTTTTCCACATTGTCTCCCGTCTGTATCCAGGAAAACCACACACAAAAAAGGAAACTACCGTCTGTTCTCAAATGTACAAGCTAAAACCGATGTTCCTGAATATCAGCAGGTTTTCTACCGGGCAATGACAAAGAAAAAGTTTGGCGAGTTGCAAAAGTCAGTCGGAAACTTGACAAGGTGCATGGGTTCAGATTCAGGATGTGGCGGCGATAGCTTCAGTGCAGAGCTATCAAACGGCTGCAGGAGCTCCACATAAAACATAGACACAAACATACACACAGATAGGTTTTCTATCAGCCTCTTCCCTCGCGTCTATCTCTTTATTCCTGCGCCGCTGGTACATTGTGCATCGGTACAGACTTATCTGCCGTCCAGATGTCTCCTCTGTCTCTGTCTGGGCCACCGCTTTGTCACCGTCTCATCTCTTGTTGCTTCAATCTGACTCCTCGCTGCTACAGTGGAGTTTCAACAGGGAAAGAAGCAAACCACTAGACAGTCAGACGTCGTGCACTGACTCGCTGGATCGCGCTCATACAGTCCACACATGAGCAGCAGGTGATCCCGTGGCCCTTGTGGGGTTCAATAGGTCACGCTAATCTAATTTTGTGACGCGCTGAGTTGGGTTGGTGTAAATTATGGTCCTTCCTGTGTTTTTATGAATAGTGTTTGCCTTTGGAGGGGCTCTGTACCGGGGACAGCAGGTGGTCCGTAGGAAAAAGGGGAGAAGGGCGACGCAAGTGCTTGTTTCCCAGTGTATCAAATTCTGTCATTTTGGAGACAGTGACCTCCAGTAGTGTATGACCAAGGCGTCTCTCTCTGCAACATCTGTGTGTCATGAGATCAGAATGATTAAACAAAGTGTTGTCTTCCGCTTTGCTCGAGGGCACGACTTCCACGAGGTGTGTTTGTTGCAGAAGCTCTGCGTTTGCTATCTGGTTGACTCTGGCTCCTCTGGTGTTGTGTCTATGTCCCAGCTCTCTTCACTCTATTTATTTTCCTTTCAGGGGTCAAAGGCAGTATAGCTACAGATATTTGTTTTCCCAAACGAATCATCCATTTAATCATTTCACTTGTCCTCTTCTTCTTCTTTTTTTTCTCACCTCAGGAGCTCAAATGTGCAGAAAAGATGCTGAGGGAACCAGAGCGAAATAAGCAATGAGGGGAAACCTTAGCGTTCTAGATCTAGTGTTGCGTTGCCGCTGCCAAAGACGCAGTATTAAACAATGCCGCATGACCCTGTCTGGTCGATATGAGATCACAGCTATGGCACCAACCAGTAAAAAGCATTTTATATTCAATATGGTCCACATCACATCTCCCGCTCTCTTTACATCTCCCAGATGCATTTCTTTCATGCATGCTCCTCATATTGTCTTTTCCTTGGACCTCAGCTTTTAAAGGGATAGTTCTCACCAGGAGATGTCCATTAAAGGTTAGAGCAACATCAGGGGAATGAAAGAAAGTTTCCACCGTCCAAGACTGGAATCCTTTACAAGAAAATCTCTTACTACTTCACACCTGTCCACGTTAAATCCAGCTACTAATTTTTGGATCTTTTTTTTTGTCTGACTCTTCATTGCTGCTGAGCAGCAAAGATATGAAGTGAGTTTCTAAATAAAAAAACCCCATTTCTTTGCATCTCACACTTTGAATGGAAGTTTTTTGTTTTAGATGACACGATGTAAATGTTTAAATTAAGAAAATACATGAAGAGTCACAGAGAGGAAAGGAGTGTGTGCTTTACAGGCTTTAAGAGTATAAACCACAGACAACTCAAAGACTTATTTCCAGTGTGGGGCTGTGCATGTGAGCGTGCATGTGTGTTTGTGGTCACTGGCTGCGGTCTGTCAGACAGGGTTGGAGAGGCTGTCGGAGTGGAAATAACTTCACTGTTTGCATGGGCAACTGCTGTGATTTGTTTCGATGAGCTGGATAAATCTCAAAGAGCGAGAACGGCAGGATGGAGATTCAAAAAAAGGCAGAAAAAAAAACAATCGATGACAACAAAAGGGGACGTGATCAGAAAGGCGATGAAACAGCTGGATTTTAAAATCAATAGATGTGAGAGAACTGATTTATAGAGTCTGATTATTAACTTTTTCTCCATTTCATTTGTGCTTCAGCTGAAACAGTCCCGTCTACAGATATATTCTCTGGAGGTCCGTCAGTATTCCTGCTCACCGCACTCAGTGAACCCATGCATGTAGGGATAGTAATAATTTAATAAGCAGCTTGAAATGAGGTCTAAAACCTCTGTGTTTTTTCCCATCTCACAGACAACCCGCTCCATACCCACCACTCTGCCCACTCCAAAAGCTTCTCTCACGTCTCCTTATTGGACTAATTCATTCATTCAGCAATAACAATAATCATATGCTTGAGTTGAAGCAAATACAAAGTAGGTGGATTGTTGATATTCTCATCGTTTTAACGGTCATCTGCTTCAGGGTGGTCCATCCTATTCTGACCAGAAATACTATAACCTTATTAAGGAAAAAAGATTCTTCATCTCGCCTGTCACTGAGGTTTCCATTCTGCAGTTTGGACGACATCACACTCACACAGGGACTATGACAGAGGCGTCTTTCACTGTGGCGTGTCGTACAGTCAGATCCGTCCTCAAGGTGTTTGTGTTGGAGTCGTGTAAGGACTCGAGTATGAATCTTTCTGACATGAAACAGTAGTAGCTGCGTGTTGTTTTAACCTCACACTGAGTACATTTACAGCCGTTTGGCCTGGTCTATAGGTGTTGGCTGACTTTAGGTAAATCATCTGATTCGGACTGTTTTTGTCTTGTAAATTCTAAGTGATTTAACCTTAAGAATAAGGATGTGTCAGATTGAATGTCGTTTCAGGAGAAACCAACCATTCTGCTGCATGTCGCCCAAATTCAGCTCTGTGGTTTTGGATCAGATTTACTGCGGCCAAACACACCCTGGTGTGCTGTGTGCAGTTTAGGAAGTTTATTCTACTACTTGGAATAAATCTTTGGGTTTTTGAAATAACATGTCCATCTTGCAGAATTCAGCAGTAAAAAGCGCCACAGCACACACAGACGCGAGAGAAAAAGGTAGAAGTAAGGGTTTAACAGAGGAAAGCACACCTTTTCATTTTCAAAGTTAGTGTGTTTTTTTTTGCTCTGTAGTGGTGGAAGTTTTTTCCAAACGCATGAAAGGGAAAACAGCAGGGAGTCACTTTAAACACTGCTAAACGACAACATCTGGCGCTTTAGCTAATGTCAGTCAAACCAGATTAAGGTTTTCACATCATGGCTCAATAGAAGGATTTCTGTGGCATGCAGGAGCTGTTGGTCGGGTGATAGATGAAAAGAGGTAAGAAAATACAATCTATTTATCATCGAATGTGACACACATAAAAGAAGGGAAGATTTAGTTCTGGTCTCTGCAGTAGAGAAAGGAGACGTCTGCGCAGTTTCGTTGATGTTCTGAATGACAGTTGTGGCAGATCCATACCAGAACACACTCCTATATCTTGCACCACCGTCCACAGTCTGTGTCTCCTAATGCCGGTACAAAACCATTCATTTTGGGCTGGGTTTTTCATGTAAGACTCCTTTCGTGCTGGCGATGCACAGTTTATCATAGTCTTCCTCTGCCTCTAGTTGAGGGAGACGCTGGGTTCTTGGCTGGAGTCCTACTCCCTTTAGGGAAATGTCAATTTAGGAAAGTAGAAAGTGTTCTCTGATGTTCACATGCATGTTAAGCCCATATATACATATATGTGTGTGTGTGTGTGTTTGTGTGTCTTCCTTACAAATTCACAGACACGTGCACAATGATAAACACTCACATCACTGGCGGGCTGTTGAGAGTATTTTGTGTCTTGCTCCAGGGGATGATTATATAGAGGAGCTGCTTGATTGCAAGAATCTTAGAGTGCCGGATCTGCCTCTCTAATACCGGATACAAGGGCTAATGTAGATCCATTGAGGAGTATTTTCTCGTCTAAATTTCTTATCTTAAGAATGGTGCTTTCATGTCACGCAGATGGAGAAGCCGAGATTGCAGGAAGTTGACAACAGATGATACTGCTTACTCTGTAAATACTGTGTAACTCAACATATACTATGCCGTGTGCTGTAATGAGGCATAGAATGAGATAATGAATTGCAAAAGACTGATAGCTGCTCATCGGAGACATCTGTTGCCTCGATGCAGCTGTTATAGATGGTAAAATGATAAGGTTATCGCTGCACATTCAAGAAAATACAAAACACACATGTTTATCCTTAAAATTTACATTTTCGTGGAATGCTTCATTTATGTTCTTTTTTCAACAGATAGTTAAAGTGCTGGCAGGAAATGTCATTTTAAAAGGCAAACTTGAAATTTTTTTTATTTTTAGTGTAGTTTGGGGAATATGGTGGTGAGTATATCTAGCTTTGGTTTCATACTGTGCAATGTGATACGAGAAATTACAGAGTAAAGTAAAGCTCACAATTACGTGTTATTTACAATGAATACTAGTTGGTGCCACTGCAGAGAGTGTGAGCAGTGTATTTGACTTTCACAGACACCATTTGGCTCACGTGTGATATAAGGTTTCTTGTTCATCACATTTGACACTATAGCCTATACACCACAAAAGCATGGTTTTCTTAAACCCCAAAGCATAATATATATATAGACTCAATTGGACATCCATTCATGCATTGCGATAAAAGGACATAGAGGTTTCACCGAGAGATGATGAGTGAGATGCAGTGGAAGAGGAAGAGGAGGGAGTGATTACACTGATTGCCACGATGTGGAATGAAAAGCTGGAACGCAGGATGCAGTGGAGGTGTTGGCGGTTACCATGACGATGAGCGACGTGGAGGGGACAACCACATGAGGCGGAGCCAAACCAATTCATCACCACTTAGTCTTACGTGTGTGTGTGTGTGTGAGAGACTTCACCTCTATCTGTCTGAGTACGCCCTTGAAACAGGCCATTTCTCTCTCTCTCTCCTACCTTGCTTTATGCTCACATTACACACACACATAAATAAAAGTAGAGCAGGACAGTGGAGAATTGGGGAGCCGTGTGTGTGGGGAGTATGGTGGCCAGACAAAGGCCAGGTTGTCTGCTTCACTTGTCCCTATGTTTTCAATTGTCTTTCCTTTTAACCGTTGTTTAAAAGGCATATATGGAGCTCAATGACATACAGAAAATGTCACAAGGATGCACAAGAAGTATTATGGGTTATATGGTAATGGCCACTGTGATGGGAATTTATCCATCCTGGCAAATTAGCAACAACTAGTGGGGCATGAGTGCAGGTTCGACTGTGTGTGTGTGTGTGTGTGTGTGTGTGTGTGTGTTCTACAAAGGATTCTATCATGGAGGGGTGTTTTTCATTGCTGTCAGTGGGAGAGTGGGGTCATGTTATTGCAACCGGGCACAGACGAGAACAGACAGACAGTCTTCATATGAACACTCACCCACATGAAGGATGTGCTCCATTACTTCATACAGATAGCATGTGCGTGTGTGCATGTATGTCTGGTGTGTGTGCATGTATGTCTGGTGTGTGTGTGTGTGTGTGTGTGCGTGGGAGTGGGGGGAGTGGGGGAGGAGTTAACATGCTGATTTCGAAAACGTTTTTGAGCCATTGTGCACTGGTAACCATGGCAACTGGACTCTCAGGACCACAGGGAGGCAAGATGGGGGTGGGGG
>JAPTHA010000007.1:17758248-17775436 GCA_029814585.1 Gymnapogon annona
GTTATTGTTCTGGCTCCGCCCACTTCACACCTGACTTGGCTGAGTGAATGTAATGCAGTGAGTGCTGGGTATTACCTGGGTGTCCCAGAGGTCCTGTTGGGTCGGGTGCAGGTGCAGGTGCAGTAAAAGCCAGAGGGTCCACAGGTGCAGCTTCATGTCTGTCTCTTGTGTAACACACACACACACACACAGACTGGTTTGAACCACACATTCACTCATGGAACGTCTTGACAGGAAGATGAATAAGATGATTTGACAATGTTCATGACCAAACCACAGCTGTTTCCAAATGTCCGCGTGTGTGTGTGTGTGTGTGTGTGGGGGGGGTTGATGTTGCGTGTTCGATTTTATCACAACCCACAATGATAAGATCAGAGACAACAGACAAAGAAAACAAACAAACAAACACACCCCCTACCTCCCACACACACATACACACGCACACAAAGAGCTCTGACCTCCTAAGTCCTACAAGCCCTGCTCGGGTACATGGAGCTACTCTATGGTGAATATAGCTCTATATACCCGAGCAGGGCTTGTACACACTCTATACTGCAAGATGTGGAAATGGGCGTGGCCTAAGGTCTACCAAATCGGCAAACACCCCAGTCATGTAGTTCCTGTACAACTAAAAAAGACCCTGCCTGTGAGTAGGAGATAAAAAGGTTCTAGGAACTGTGGTCGTGGCACCTATTGAATTGAATTGAATATACCTTTATTAGTCCCACGAGGGGAAATTTCACCCACAGCAGCGTAATACAAAGAGTAGGAAAAAAAAGAGCAGAGCAGAACGGATACACAACAAACTGAATTCTTGCACAACATGGACCACACAGACATGATTGAAGTCCCAGAGATGATAACGATAACGAGGGAACATTAATGCGTCCTTCGGAGAGAAACGGCAGTGAAAAAAGTCCACAGCCACCATTAGCATAGCGCTCACAGCTGCTAACCGCTAACAGTTAAATGTCACCATTTTAAAACTGAAACATAGTTCACATCCGCAGATCACTCACTCACACGCATCTCCAGTCCCCCTCCTCCTCCTCTCCTCCTTCTTCAGTCCGCTCTCCCCTGTGGAAAGCCAACCAAAAAAACTGAAAGAGTCCGGTGTACTTCAATGAGCCAGCACAGCTAGTACAGCTAGCACACCTGCTGCAGTTCCATAGCCGTTAGCCTCCATCACGATGATTGAGACGATCGTTAGACACACAAACTGATGGAGACCGATGGAGGTTGTACGCCGATTGTACCGTCACATCAATCCATCTCCTGGTACACACGACGCCAACACTGCACCCGCTGCCTGATGCTGTAGATGGGTCCCTCCGGTGTACACCACTGTTGATCATCTCAGCTGTAGACACACACTGGCTCACAATCCCACGATGGATGGAGGTCCGGGATTCATGAACATAGCAAAAATAACAATGCTGTGGGAATGTATGGAAAAGGGTTCTAGGAACTGCAAAAGGGACAGTGGGACAGGGTCTCATGGGTACCTGCTGGATCAGGGTCATCTTACCAGCACTGGCTGAAGACTCACCTTTCTCACAGGTGCTCTGCTTCTCCTGAGCAAAGTTGAGTCTGTTTTGTTTGACCGCTGTCCCATTGGACTCCGGGCTGCTGCTGCATGACGGGCTGTTTTCTTGGTTCTGGTACGCCATGTCCAGATGCTACTGGGCCAGTTTTAGGCGCCTGCACAACCTCTCCAGCTCCCGTGAAGAAGCCTCGTCCCCCAAAGGACTCAGGTTGTCCCTGAAGCCCATCTTTCCTGACGGAAACACCCCGGTCATATAGTTCCTGTAGAACCAAAAAAGACCCTGCCTGTGAGTAGGTGATACAAAGGTTCTAAGAACTATGGTCATAGTTTATACTTCCTGTGCTGTGGGAATGTGTGAAAAAGGGTAATAGGAACTAAACAGGGTCTAAGAACTGAAAAGGTTCTAAGAACTATATTGTCATAATTTGTAGTTCCTTTGCTGTGGGACTATGCGAAAAAAAGTTCTCAGAACAAAAAAGGGTCTAAGAACTAAAAAGGGTAAAGAACTAAAAAGGGTCTAAGAACTAAAAAGAGTCTTAAGTACTAAAAAGGGTCTAAGAACTGAAAAGTTTCTAAGAACTATAACAGGTTCCATGTACTATAAAAGGTCCCTACAGTGGGAGAGCGCCTCATGACTCAGCACCAGTTTGTTCCAGTGGGTTGAAGGGACGATGGTTCATATTCCTGTTCTTCATCTGTTTCTCTGTGGGTTGTGGACTCCTTCAACACACAAGGTGGTTTTATTGAACAAACACACTCAGTGTTGTTTTTAATCCGCGGTGACGTCACAGAACACTGGTGTTTTTTGTGGTGTGTGTTGGTTGACGTTACTCCGTGTGATTCACGGTGACTGCGCTCCGTCGGCATCGAGGTCGACCACGGCGCCTTTCAGGGTATTTTGGTCTGAAATAATAAGACGGCTTCTCCCAGTCAGGACACGACTCATGGAAATGTTCCGCCCGCGCACACACTGTCGTCCACGGAGACGGAGAGAGAGTGTTCAACACACTCTCTTCAATCTGTTAAAACCATCCCTGAGGCATTTTAGAGTTTAAGCATGAAGGTCTGAGACGGAATCATTCAGAGTCTGGACAATAGACGCATTCGCAGGAATGAGTCTATAGGAATCTAAAGCTTTGGCTAATGCTACACACTAGAACAAAATCTAAAGCCATGGTTAATGCTAAAGATAAGAGCTAAATCTAAAGCCTTGACTAATGCTACACACAACAGCTAAATCGAAAGCCATTGGTAATGCTAAACGCTAGCACTAAATCTAAAGCCATCGGTAATGCTAAACGCTAGCACTAAATCTAAAGCCATGTGTAAATCACCCTATGTACATTTCATTTGCTCATATTTTATTTTGAAGCTTTTTACCTTTATTTACTGTCAGCTACGGTTAGCTTCCTGTTTGATATTTGATGCTTTTATTTTGAAGGAACTTCCTGTTTTTAACGTTAGCGTGAGCAAGCTAACGGCAGCGAAAAGACGTTAAGAAATAGTTGTGACAACGTATGAAATGTATTTATTAGCGGCCCCCTTGATAGAGGCACAAGGCATGTTTAATCTGTAAATATGACCATTTGAATCTTTGTGTTAACATATTGATGTATATTTTGCAGAATTTGTTGTTAGAGCTAAGGTTATTTTCAGCTAATGGTGGTAAGAGTATGGATTTTAGCTTATGCACTGTTTTTCTGTGTGTGGCTCCCCAAATCTTACCGTGAATTTGAGGGTTTATTGCCATTAAACCTATACAATCATCAGTAAGTGTCATCCTTCATGGGGGGGAGGGGTTGCTACACCATGGATGATGTCAAATGCTACAGTTAAATCTAAAACCATGGCTAATGTTACAAGCGACATCTACAAATCATGGCAAATGCTAAATACTATGGCTAAACCTGAAGCTATGGCTAATGTTACCGGCTATGACTAAATCTAAAGCCTTGGCTAATGGTACAGACTACAGATAAATTCTGAAATTTCCCTGAGTGGGACTAATAAAGGTATATCTAATCTAACCTAATCTAAATCTAAAGCCATGGCTAATGCTAAACACAAGAGCTGAATCTAAAGCCATGGATAATGCTACACACCCCAGCTAAATCTAAAGCCATTGGTAATGCTAAATAATGTAGCCACAAGGGGGCACAAGCCAGTGCCTTCCTGTGCCGGTCCCAAGCCCGGATAAACACGGAGGGTTGTGTTAGGAAGGGCATCCAACGTAAAAACTTTTGGCAAAACCAAATATGCAAATCACACTTAAGGCTCCCATACCAGATCGGTCAAGGTTAACAACGACCACCATCGGTGCTGTTGACCTGCAGGGTGCTGGAGGAAATTTGACTATTGGTCATAGAAGGAGAGGAGGAAGGTGTGTTGGTAGGAAAAGAGAGAAGAGCAAACTATGAGTCTAGGTCTGAGAGTAGGGACTCAATGTTGGAACTATGACAGGAAAAGGTGGAGTTGGTGGACATGAGGCAGAGGAGAAAGGTAGACCTACTGTGTCCAGGAGAGCAGGGGGAAAGGTAGGACAGATGTTTCGAAGCAGGGTTCAAGTGTTCTGTCATGGTGTCGATACAAGGAGGAGCTTGTTAGGAAGGTCCTGGAGGTTAAAAGAGTGTCAGATAGAATGGTAGAAGTAATGCTAAATGCTAGCACTAAATCTAAAGCCATGGATGATGTGAAATGCTACAGTTAAATCTAAAGCCATGGCTAATGTTACAAGCGACAGCTACATTTAAATCATGACAAATGCTAAATGCTATGGCTAAACCTGGAGCTATGGCTAATGACTAAATCTAAAGTCTTGCCTGATGGTACACACTACAGCTAAATCTAAAGCTATGGCTAATGTTACAAGTGACAGCTAAATCTACCATCATGGCTAATGTTAAATGCTATAGCCACAGTTATAGTTTCAGATGTAGTTATAGACATAGTTGTACTTACAGTTATAATTATATTTATTTATAGTTCTGCCAGAGGAGGGTGGTTGTTTTCATCCTTTTTATGATGTTAAAAATGTCGTTAGTTATTTTTGTGTAAAGGTTCATTATGTGTGTGTGTGTTTGTCAGCGCACTGGAGGTGAGTTGAACACGACTGTGTGAGAACAGTTATAAAGGTAGACACTTGGCAGTCACAGGCTGCAGGAGTTATGGGGGGAGTGGAAGCCTTGGTTCACCCTGGATGGCGCCGCTCCACCGGCCGCTCCACCGGCCGCTCCATCCATCAGCAGCACCCTGCGCAGGAAGAGCTGATTTATGTTTGTGGTCATGAGCAGAAAAGTAAAGGCCAAGTCTCAGTATTGAAGTGAGCGTGGACGTGAACTTCAATCCAGAGTCACGTTATATATGAATTATACAATATATGAGACACTTAAAGCTCAGCGGTGAAGACTTCTGCAGACATTTATGTGCAAAGTGAACACAAGGACTCTCGTTATTAATGGCATATAGTACGAAATCCAATCTAACGCAGTTATAGGACTGAATATCATCTATAAGTTGTTTGTGAAGGCTACAGAGTACTCTTTACTCAGTACTCTGTACACAGTATTCTGTACACAGTACTCTGACCTCTGTACTCTACTCCTTAGTCCTCTGCGAGAGAAGAGATGGTTTGAAAGTGTTAGGATTCAAGGTGTCAAGTCATGTTTATGTGTTTCCTATTCATGTTTTCACTTCCTGTTGGTCTTGTGTCGATCTCCTAGTGCACAGGTGTCAAACATGTGGCCCGGGGGCCAAATCCGGCCCGCCAAAGGGTCCAGTCTGGCCCTTTGGATGAATCTGTTCAATGCTGAAATACCAATAATATTCATTCAGGTTCCGCATTCAGACCAATACAAATATGAACACTCCATACCCTACCATACTACAATGATATCCTACAAATACTCACAACTCCAAATATGATCATGTATTTACTGTAAAACAAAGTAGTATTTAACACAAATGTTAATAATCTGAACAATTATGAACAACCTGAAATGACTTAAAAGCATTACTGTCATGATACAGATGAGGTAGGACCCAGAAGCAGACACACACCGAAAGTACGTTTAACAAAAAAAGTTTATTTTATTCAATTCAATTTCTCTCTGGCTCCAATCCGTTTAACCAAAAGCGATGCAAAAAACGCGTGAATAAATTTAACCAAGAAACCTACGACAGGGAAATCATATCATCAAAACTATAACAGAAAATCGCACTTAACGTGGCAAAAGGTCACAATATTGGAAAATAAGAATTACTTAAATATTCAATAACCAAATGATCCCAAACATACTAGCGCACTCACTAACAACACTCTCTCTCAAGATGAATACAACGAACCAGTCGAACTCTCCCGTGAAGACAAGACGAACCGATACTAGACTGGTGAACTCACTCCGACTTTATACACAGGGAAAACACCCGGTGCGGGACATTAGACTTAGACTTAGACTTCCTTTATTGTCATTACACAGACACACAATGAATCTTGTAATGAAATGTCATAGAATTGTCAGCTGATGATACAAATAAATATGGAAAATATAAAGGGAGGAATCAGACATTGGACACAGGTGGGATGGGATCTGGGTCTGAAGCTACTGCACATGAGGAGAGAGACGCTGGACAACAACGGACTTACAAAAATAAAACAGACAATCATTCACACACAAAATCACCACCACCTGACAGAACCTGTGTCTTACCACGTTAACCCTTTCACGCACAGCGGTCACTACTGTGGAACTGCAATTTTAAAGTTGTTTTCTCTGATATGAATGAGTCTTAATGTCACAGTTGACAGAAAAATCCTGAAGGAGGTTATCATCATTCATGAACGAAAGGGTTAAAAAGCAAAATAGGAAGATAAAAGGGAAAATGTCATTAGCCTGACTTTCTAGCTTCTACTTTCAGCAAAAAGATATTGCGCACGCTCAAGCAGGTTTGGGACAGATCGTCAATAAGACGTGAGAGACAGGAGAGGTAATGAAGAAGAGTCTGAAGTGATGAGGATTGAAATGGTGATGAGGAGACGAGACGAGGAAGTGGAAGGTGAATGGGAGAGAAAAAACAGCTACAAAAGGAAATGGACTATGCCAGTACAAAACAGGTCAGTGAGGAGACCCCGGGTACCATTTTGGTCAACTCCTGCACACAAGGCGCCATTGTACGTCCATAGCAGCTCACTAACTGGCTTTGACAGGACTGTTTGGACTGGCCCCTCTGGGAGCAATGTGTTTAAGATAGAAATTTACAGGGGCATGTTGTTTCTACATCGTCCGAGCAGCTGCTGTCCTTTCCTTCACTGTGTTCACTCTCCTTTCATGCGTCACTCATAAGAGACCCCAGGAGGAATATTTAGCCTTTTGTCATCTGGAGGCAAATGACTGAGGCTTCACTATCGAGTGCAGCATCCGTCCCAGTTCATGGTGACGAGACGAGTAGTTTTATTCAACCTTTTTTTTTAAATGAAAGTTATACATAAGGCATGTATTAGATTGAATAGATGTGTGTTTGTGTGTGTGCTTCTGCATGTGTGTATAGGCAGTATAGTTAATCCATAGGTGACAGACAATGTGCAGAGTCAACACAGGGATTGGTAATGAAAGAGGAAACCAATAATTATTTAACGACAGCAGGGACCCCCCCCCCATGCATTCCCCTCCCCCAGCCCTCGTACACCTCTTAATCCCCCACCCACCACCTCGTCTCTCTGTTAGATCGAGTTCTTGTTTTTTCCAATGCAGTTGTATCAGTTGTCTCTTTGTCACTCTCTTCTGTAAATGCTGAGCTGAGCTAAACCTGACCCTGCACGGGGAGGTTTGCTGGCTAAGGTACGGTGCAGCCATTTGAGCTGGGGGTGGGATGGTTTGGGCGGCGGTGTTATGGATGGGAAGAGTGGGGGGGGGGTGTTTAGGGGTGACAAGAACATTATCATGTGCATGCCTTCTCGGAGGTCAAGTAAATGTATTAAAGGCTAAGTAAACCGAGGAGAGGCATCGGCAGAAGCAGGCGCTGGCACCAAAATGAGAGATTGGGGGTTGGGAAATGGGAGTGGGGTGGGGGGCAGGATGCAAATCTGTCATAGCAGGTGCACATTGAGAGATATTGTGAATAATGTCCTGTTGGAGCGGTAGTTATAGAGGAGGCAAACCTGTGGTACTCAAGGGGCTCTTTTACATTCTTATGATCACTGTTCATTACTTGATAGTTGCTAAAATGATGAACTAAGGCTGTCTTTTTGTGATTGTGATTCTTTCTAAAAGGAAAATATGACTTTATCCTGTGTGTAATATTTAGTTGCAAGTTGCCTTAGCGTGTGTAGGTTTTCTATTTAACGGGATGATAACACTGATAATGATTATCCACTTTACCACCTTTTATCAAACAGAAAAAAGCTGAAGACAAAGACGTCCACGTGGATCTACTGTACACCCAATCATGATGCAGCGTCTCAGGTTCATGAATCTGCGACATAATCCTGCTCCAATTCGACACCTAAACATAGCCAAAAACAATAAAAGATGTGACACGACACAATGATAAATTGTCATTTCAATGTCAGCTTCTCCCTTTAAATGCCACTGAATCATAATAAAGTGGGACTCAGCAAACACTATAACCTCTTTATTCTTTACAGTATTTTCAGATCTCCAAACCGTCTTTGTCTCACCCTCTGAAACCCAAATCCACTAAAAAGGCGCTTTGATCTAAGTAATAATCTACGCCCCCTTCACCCCTAACCCCACCCTCTCTCATGCAGCCTCGGTGTGACTTGCCATGTGATAGCTGACACCCCATCATTTCCCATTACTGTGTGGCTTAATGCATCTTAGTCAGCACCTCCTGCCTCTGGCCTCCTGACTCGCAGTGCTGGAGGTCCCTCTCCCCCGTGACTCCGGCTTAATCTCCCCTCCATGACTCCCTGCTAGTCCCCTTGACTTCCATCTTCCGTCTTAATTTTTCACAAGGTTGATTAATTATAAATTTAAAAAAAAAAAACCTTCCTTGAACATTTGTACCCTTCGCGCAGTTTGTCAGACTATATATACAGTATAATAAACCTTTACAGTACTATTGATATAAGCAGAACCTGTAATCTCCTGGTTAAAATGGGAGTTCTTTTTTTTTGTATCCATAAAACACCTCCAGTTATCATTATACCACTTTCCATGTGTCGATAAAGAGTCGAGGATGGGGATAAAATTCACAAGTATGTACTCATATTACGCCCCTCCCTCGCATTCTCTGGACCACATCATTATGTATTCCACTGATAATGATGTTTTTTTTTTTAGCATCTTCACAATGTGTTTCATTTGTCAGGCTCTTATCTGTGCTGTCCAGTTCGAGGGAAAGTGATGGACTGTTTGGATCCACAAATGAGTTTTACAGTAGCGTAACATCAGACTTAAGAAACAGATAGAGGATGATGGTTAATATTAGGCTTCCAAAAAAAAAACAAAAACGGATTTAATCTCCTTGAAATAAAACGTCAGCCCCAAAATTAGAACGAGTTGGTGATTAATGTGGTGACTTGTGTAGCTGTGATGGTGTTTGTTTTCGTTGGTAGAGGACACTGTTGTGTGTGGTGCCTGTCGTAGTGGTGGTTGTATTTGTAGTAGTTCAACTAACAGTTATGTATAACTGTTCCACTTCAGGGTGATTACATTAACATCAGCTGTTCGTCTTTCTAATATCTGGACTTCAGTTTGCTGTGCATCCATGTGTTTACCTCTCCCTCAACCCCTCCAAATCCTTCTTTCCCTCTCTCTCTCTTTCTCTTGCTCGACCGTCTCTCTCTCTTTAATCCCAACTGGTCAGTGTATCCGTCCATCCTCCAGGAGTCGGGGTCTGCTCCACCTGTTAAAAGGAAGTTTTCATCAAGTCTTTACTCCTGGAGGATTCTGTTGGGTTTCTGTTAAACTAATCTGAGAGTCTGGTTTATTCCAACTCTACATGTAAAGTGCCCTGAGATAACTTCTGTTATGATTTGGTGCTACACAAACAAACAGCTTTTTGAGGTACTTTTATGCCATTATTCAGTTATGTATGTTGACTTAGATCAGGGGTGTCAAACATGCAGCCCGGGGGCCAAATGCGGCCCGCCAAAGGCTCCAATCCGGCCCGTGGGATAAATTTGTGAAATGCAAAACTTAGAACTGAGATATTTACAAAAATTATAGTTCACATTCTATGTAGAGACTGGGAAAAACGTTATCATAATATAACCTATAAATACTCGCAGCTTCAAAATGTTCTCTATGGAAATTTTGAATTTTAGTGTTTTCTTGTGATTGACAAAGTATAATTTCACAAAAAAAACATATATAACCTGAACAAATACGGTATAAACAACTCAAAATGTCTGTAGAGGAGTCAGTGTACTTTTAATATTCTACCTGTTACTACATATTTTGTGTATTTGTAGATCCACTGTGATCTGTAAGTTGTAATGTACATAATGTAATGTACATGCACATAAATTATAAACTCAGGAATAATGTTAAAATGACTCTTATTTTTCTTTAATAGTTTTTTTTAAGGTTGTTAATGTTATCCACTGTTTTAAAGGACAGTTTGTAGACGGAAACATTTTCATTATATGAGGACAGTTTCGAGATGACATTATTGATGTGTGATTCTGTTATTATTGGACTGGTTTGGCCCACTTCAGACCAGATTGGACTGAATTTGGCCCCTGGACTGAAATGAGTTTGACACCCCTGACTTAGATACTCAGTTCAGCAGTTTCTGATTAAATCAAACATCATGTCTAGAGGATAACATTAACCTGTTAATCTGCTAACGCCTTCTTCCTGCAAACTCCCTACTTTTTCCGTCACCCTTTTTGCCTCACATTCTGAAACCTCTCCGACACTTGCCTCATTGGATGAGCTGTTAATTCTCCTACGCTTCCTGTAACACTCTGTCCGTCCACGCCGCATCGTTTCCAGCTCCACCTTCTGTCACATCTTCAACGCGCCGCATTAGCTCCGCTCTCCGCCTTTCCACACTCGCCCCTTCTCATCCGGCGGTCATCATTTCCACTGCTCTCATCGCGCACCGCATCATGTCATCACCTCATCTCTCTACATCATCGTACCCGTTAGTGGAATCTTCTTTTTCATCGTCCGTATTTAAGTCCAGATTTCTGTTTACAGGCCCCTCTTTTCATTCACAAAGTACACCACGCAGCACATCTTGTCCGTTGAGATGTGCACTTCCTTGAAAATCTGCGAAACACCTGTTTTTCTCCTTACTTTTGAACAGACTGGCTCCATTTTATCTACAACTCTCATGGACTTTGACGTCATCTTTTCTGTCTGTGAGCAAAAATTAAGCAAAACTTTTTCTAAGACGGTAATCACGAGTCTCGTTTTCTTTTCTTTTTTTTTTTTACTTACATTCTTTATAATGACGTCAGATACGCTGCCGTAATGAGTCTGTGCATAAAATGAAAGTGGCTCCGATATAGATAGTGGACGAGATGGAGAGACGCAGATAGAAGTGGGCCCTCAATTAGTCAGAGTCACTGGAGCCTAATTATTTCTTTTCCAGCTTTTCTGGAGGCTATTCAGCTTGTAAATTAATCTCCGTTCCAGTTTATCTCTCCTTCTTAACCTCTGTTCAAGCAATTAAGACGCACACTTGGATAAAGGAGCCGTCTGAGCCTTGGACGTTCCTCTGAATACCTGTAGTGCACATTTATAATGTTTTATTGGGGACAATGGGTTGATCTGTGGCTCGGGCCTGGTCTGCTGGATTCACATGTGCAGTGTTTGTGTTTAACGCCACTACTGTGCTCGCAGTGGGTCTCTGCGTTGAGAAGTCGTTTCCCAGTGAGTTGACTGATGAAGTGTGGACGTGCAGCTGATTTAAGACTTCTTTCCACATGCCTGTAGGTGTGCAACGTTAGCCCTCGTTTCCTCTCGTCTTTTTTTTTTCTCGCTCACATTCTCTTCTCTCCCCCCTCCCCTTTTTTTTTCATCGCTGCCTGATTCGCTCACTGCAGGAGTTGGCTGTGTCTCTGACCCTAGGGCTGCATCATGCCTGGCCAACCTGTTTTTCTTGGAAATTCCTGATGGCTGAGCTGGCTGCGGAGGATACGATAATAGGAGGGAGGAGGGAGAGAAGCGTGCACATGGGCGAGCGGTGTATACCTTTGTGCACATGAATGCGTCTTTAATGGATAGTTTACATCACTGACAGCCCTGGTTGGCCCAGTGTGTTTTGGGTTTTATGAGGCCTCTGGCACTTGCTTTAATCTGATAGGATCCCCGCTGGTTGGCTGAGCCGTCACCGTCCGCAGCCAATGCCTTTTGTTTTGTGCTGAAACTGTGTGTGCGTGTGTGTGAACAAATGAAAGAAAGTTGCAGATGCAGGGCAACAATTATCTCTAATCCTCTCTGAAGGAACAGCACATGAAAACCATGAGAAGAGAATCAAGGGCAAAAACAAAAAAATTTAAAACCCAGAGAAACACAAAGATGATTTTAAGCACCTAAAGTGACCGTAGACTGAACAGTTTATCCGTAAAACAGCTTGGCTGCTTGTTCTGATACTGGTCGGAATTCAGGAGCTCAGACCTGGGTTCTGCATGAACTGTGATTTAACAGGTGCTTTAAGAATCAGGGCCGTGTTTCATTCCTGCTTCCTCATATTCACCTCACATGTGCGTAGTCAGGAAATTAATTTAAGGAGGATAAGCTGTTTTTTCACCCCCCTCAGGCTGTGTATGAATATGTAAACACAGTACCTTATATCCTCCCACATGATGTGAGGTTGTTTGTGTCTCTCTGGGTCAGTTAGAGTCAAATGTGTAATGGTGTAGACATGCGTTTGTGTGAGACGTGGGGTTTGTCTGTAATGTTTGACTGCGTAAAGTTAATCAGAGTCATTTATTAAAATGCAATAACAGAGGCTACAAAATGAGAGTTCAGTGGTTTGTGTGTGTGTGTGTGGGTGTGTGTGTGTGTGTGTGTGTGTGTGTGTGTGTGAGTGAGTGTCAGTCTGAGGGCATCGTGTGCTTTTACATTTGTGGGGTTAACAAGAATTATGGGGTTTAACAGTCTGTATCCTTCTTCAAATCATTAACACATGCCACGAGCGACACTTCCAGAGTTCACGACCTTTAGGGTCTCGCACGTGGCCCTAATAGTTTAACCTTCTCACTAACTACACTCACTGTGTCTAACTTCATCTCATCGTTGACCCTGATGCTAATGAGCATTTACACAAACAGAAGAACCTTTTATGAGTTGTTCTTCACTGTTTCTGACCCGTCTCTGACTCCGACCGTCGTTCAGCCTCAGGTCAGCGGAGACTAATCCAGTTATCGTAGCTGGTTGTTACTCTTAATTGCACAATCAACTTAGCTCCATTGTCAGGCCGAAGGCCAATATTAGCCGTCAAGCTTTTTTTGGTTTTCCCTGCACTTATTGTGCACATGACACACGGGGCAGAAGGTCAAAGCCGTGTATAGAAACGCACAGTATTTCAGACACAGTCAGAAACAAATGAAGGCTCATGTGGTCCTAATGCGTTTATATCTCCCATTATGGACTAAAGGCTGCTTGTTAAGGTAACCTCTGTGTCCTTATTACCTTCTGAGCACTCAAAGTGCAGCCTTGTTTTCAGCTCACAAAATTTAATTTTATTCATTCGTTTATTCAGTTTTGAATGTTTTGGCAGCTTGCACAACTCACTGTGGTGTGTGAACGTCTAGACTAGTGTTACAAGCTTTCAATTTGTTTATGTAATTATGCCACATTATGCTGAATATTATGTGGCCTAGTGGCTGGAGGTTTGCTCAATCACTATACACTTACTGTATAAAACGAATGACATTTCTGCTTGTATTTATGAAAAAAAAAGCATCATAATCAAGTATGTCACTAGTTGTACGTTCATAGATCTGTACAGATATGACACAAAGACAGACGCGCAGACAGTGAGGAGCGACAATGGCTTTTAAATATGCAAACACAGTTTTGTTTGTTTTGACTTTTGTTTCATCTGAGGAGTGATGAATTGTTTACCCCGGAGGCGTCTCAGACATGTTTTTAGTCACCTTTAGTCATCTGTCCCGCAGAATAAATATGCTTTCATGCAAAACTGATATTGCTGTCGACACATATTTACCTTTGAAAATGCAGGTCAATGCAGTACCTTTTCCAAGTGTTTTGTTTTATGCACTTTTCAGTGATTCTATTTTTGGCCAAAATTAGAGTTCAGTGTGCAGGTCACCTATGGAGTAGCTGTATACTGACATTTCTTCATCAATATTTCATTCTTCATGTATCGCTGGCGTATGCTGTTTTGAATAACGGTATAGTCTGCTCTATTCTGTTCTGTGTTATTCTATTCTATTCTGATCTATTCCTCAATGCATCATGTTCATTTAAAAAACAAAGATGTTGCTGCTGTCCTGTAAAGAGGTTCTATATTTATTCAAAATTACAGTTTAAATCATGTAAAATATGATATAATGTTGAAATCAAATGAAATTGAAGAGCTCTGCTGAAGCATTTACAAAAACTTTGCTCTGTGATCTGTTTTATGACTTTTATGCATGTTATGCTTTCATTTTACGTTCTAAATATGCAGTGGCATAAAAGAGCACAAACACACACTCACGCATCCTACACAATGACGCTGTTACTGCTCTCTTGAGTCAACAAGATTTAGCGTAACCCAACTCCAGATGTATGCTCAAAGCTGGCGGGGCGCTCCTGGTTTGGTTTATTATTATCACCTCCCTGAAGTGGAGGTCGCAAACAGCCTGACCTCAGGAAGAACAAGGTAAGGAAACGACACGGAGAAAGTACAGATGTGGAGCAGGGATTTACATGTTAAAAGCACGAGCACAAAACCCTCCTTTTCTGCTGTTCTTCAAAGTCAAAGGAACCTCAGAGGCGCGTCGACGCTCCGGTTGATAAAACCGCTTTTATCATCGCAAATCCCTTTCATCGTTTCTCTTCTCTCTTACAAATTTGTTCCATAGGACAAAAGGTCAAAACGTGCACAAAGATAACAGGTGGTATTCCAGCTTTTGCCACCATTTCATTTGTTCTCCATCATCAGTGACCTGTTACACACACACAAAGACACACGCTTGAACTGGTCTCCTGGGGTCAAGGAAAGAGAGGCCCAGCTGGAAGTTGAACTCACCTTTGACCCTTAAGACTGACACTGATTTAATCATACACACATGCCACACACATGCACGGATTCACGCGTACAGATGACTTTTATCCTAGAAACTAATGCCATTGGAGGAGGGCTGCTCTCTAATACCCATTTCTGAAAAAGGTGATTCGTTCACTCTTCAAATAAAGCCTGGCTTACACGTAATGATAAACACACTCCGTCTTATTAGTGTGAACCTCCCACATAGTCCCATGTCAGTTTACAGATGGAGAAATAAAATGACACTGAAACATAAATATTTATAAAGAGAAAATCAGGCTTCGACTTTTAAAAAAAAGAAAAGAAAAGAAAAAAAAGTCTGCTATTCCACAGTGGAGCAACTTTGTTCCAATCACATTTACTTCATACACCCATGATTTAGTTTGAATTGGAAACATGTCAGTGGAGAATCCTTTAACTCAAGTTTGGCAAGATTTATGGTATTCTTTTGCCCCGGGGTAGAGATAGTAATAGATAAATAATGTAATAAGTCTTTGAGCTAAAAGCTTCCATCTGGCACCGTACAACAATGCCGTAGGTGTAACACACAAGGAGCCATTGTGGACGTGACAAATGATTTGGAGAGTTTTGTGCCATGTTTGCATGAGGACCAGCGGCCGCAAGCAATTGATACATTTACAGAAAAACCCAAGTGGCTTTGGCTTTTCTTACGCTTTTCAATCAGAATGACAAAACATTTAGACCAACAGTTTAAACCAACATAATGCCTTGGACTACTATTTTTCTTGGATATGATATATTTGCCACAAATTGTTGAGATGAGGGAACTGTCTGTGCTTCATTCTGTCAGATATGATTTGTTATGGCATGGAGCGCCATCCATATGACATTGTCCTTTTTGTTGAACTACTGTTTAAGCCTTAGTGGACATTTGAAATACTGAAAGCACTGTGATAGATAGAAACGCTCTACATTATACGGACAAAACATGTATTTCATTACTCACAGGGGTCTGTGTTGTGTATGACACAATGATGACAATATTAAAATAATGTGGTATTATATAGGAACATGTGTTTTTACTTAATTTTCACATTAATTTTGCTTTTACTACCGTTTATAATTCCAAACGTTTTTTTTTTCTAAAATCAAATTGAAGGGTTTTTTTTAAGCATTATAATTCTTTTAAATGTTCTTCCTCCAAATTGAATCACATGTCAGTCACACTTTGACAGTAGTTAATCATTTTAAAGCATAAAAAGCCATCTGGTTTCTTCAACTTTTACTCAGGAGCAAAAAAAAAAAGTCAATACATTTATTAGCAATACAGAGTTTTTCTTCTCACGATTATACTTCAAATCAACAAATGTTTTCCATTATGTCTGTCCATATAGTACACCATCTCAACCAATATAGATTGTCTGGGTAGTAGATGTCATAAATAACGGCCTGGGGTCAGAGGTCACTGCTGACACAGCGACTGACCACAGAGTCAGACCACTGTACTTGTGGCTTCAGGGTTCACATCCGGGCAGTGTGACTGAACAGACGTACAGTGGTTAAGACACACTATTTTAGGTTAGAGGAGCAGAGCTGTGCAGTGAGTGCATAGAAGCCTCATCCTTTTTACATTCACCAGTATTGTAGGTGTATCAGCTTGAACTAAAGTATTACCAAGACACTGTTTGTTCTTTTGGCTTCAGATAAGAAGAGTTGTTCTAAACATCTCAGACTAATATAGTGTCTGTGCTAATAATGTTTATTTTAAGACAGTAAAGCACCAGCTTTATCAGGACGAATTCACTCACCAACTAAACACAAAGATAAAAGCTGGAATTTTCAGCTGTGCACACCTTAATTTACTACCGGCAAGTTCAAATATTCGCACTCATATATTTTTCCCTTGAAGTCTTGTTGATCACATTGTCCTTTTCGTCATATCTCAGCCGCTTAGAAAAAAAAGTTCATTCTTTCAGTGGTTATCTGCAAGAGAGGTTTTTCATTTCCAATCATATTGATATTCAGTTTTAACATGCTCTCATAAGTGGGGCGGCCTTGGCTCGGGTGGTAGAGCAGGTCGTCTGGTAACCGAAGGGTTGGTGGTTGATTCCCCCTCTCTCCTGATCATGTGCCGTTGTGTCCTTGGGCAAGACACTTACCCCACCTTGCCCATCCCTGTCTGAATGTGTGCGACTTGTCCAGTGACCCCGCGACCCTGCAATGGATGCAGTGGGTTTGGAAGATGAATGAATGAATGAATGAATGAATAATAGACCACTGTGTCCGAGCAAATAACACACTGACACACACTGTCATAACATGACACGGTTTGAAGGAATAATTTTTGCTCCAGTATCTCTCTCTCCCCTTCCTCTCTGTCTCTCTCCTCAACCTATCTCTGTCCCTCTGTTACTGTCTGTCTCTCCCCCCTCTCTCTCTCTCCCCTCTCACACTCTCTCTGTCTGTTACTGTCGCTCTGTCTCTCCCCCC
>JAPTHA010000007.1:17783817-17796066 GCA_029814585.1 Gymnapogon annona
TTTTATTTGCCTCCACCCATTATTTTCACTCAATGCCAATATTGTATGAAAATCAACTTGCAAAAGCACAACTATTGTCCATTTTAGGAAAAAAAAAAAAACTCCATCCCACATTGCAACCACAAATATGGAGTAGTGTTCTCATATTCTGAACCATAGGAGAGATTTACATGTTGACAGGTATGGGCTGCTGCATCTGTTTGTGTTGCCATGTCGATGTGTGTTTATCGCCATGGGATACCTTCGGAGACTGTGATGACCAACGGGGCCACAGAGTCGAGGCTGGCTGGCTGGTCATTGGTCAGAAAACCGGCTCCAGCGTGGGAGGAATTCCTCCCTGGCAAACTCTGGTGTCTGACCAACCAAGAAATGTCTTCATTTAAGAAGACGTGTACCCCGTGTGTGTTTAGTGGATGACCTGATCACCTCTTGGACTCTGAGATAAGCAGTGTAAATGCAGGTTACAGCGACCAGAACAGGAAGGAGTCAGGGCTTTTTCATCCAGGTTTCTTGAGTTTATGACGTGAAGCCCATACTGGTGTCAGATGGAGCGACAGGAGGGAAATGTATTGATAACAGAGGTGATTCTTATGTAATCAATTCAAAACAAATTTACTATATAGTGCTAAATCATAGCAGAAGTTATCTTTGGGCGCTTTACACATAGAGCTGGAATAAACAAAACATTTTAATTGTACAGAAACCAACAGAATCCTCCAGGAGTAAAGACTTGGTGACAATGGAAGGAAAAATTTTCTTTTAAGAGGTAGAAAGATGGAACAGACCCCGACTCCTGGAGGATGGAGCAATACACTGACCAGTTGGAGTTAAAGAGAGAGAGGGGAAAAAAAAGATCGGGAACAGAGCTAAACACATGGATGTACAGCAAAATTAACTAGTACTGTTAAAAAGATGAACAATTGATGTTAATATAATTACCCTGAACTAGAACAAATGTACATAACTGATAATACTACTACTACAAATACAAGTACTACCAGTGGATGTACTACTACTGTCAATACTATGACTACAAATACAAGTACTGCCAGTGGATGTACTACTACTGTCAATACTATGACTACAAATACAAGAACTACCAATGCATGCACCACTACTATGTTAATACACACACTAGAGACCAATACTATCTGTGTAATTATGCAATAACCACTGTCACAGCTATATGGATAAATGCGTGATGACAATGTATGATGATAATATTCTTTTTTAATGTTTCATATTGCACGGTATTTTCTGCATTCCATTTTTTTTTTATATTCTGCTTCACTTTTTCACGTCTGAAGCCACAAAACACAACTGCTACATGCAGAGTTGTGGCGGAAAGCCCCAAATCATCCGTCTTTAATTTTACAGCTCTCTGGGTTTCCATAAAAGTGTGCTTGCATAGCCTTTTTCATAGGGTAAATTTGTGTTTGTTTTGTATACTTTTCCTCCTAGCGCGAAGAATCCATACCGTACTGCTGAGGGTTTTCAAATTTGAGGATTTATAAGGAATCAGTGTCCTGCTCTCGGTCCCAGTTTAGCCACAGCTCCTTTTCAGCCCAGTCTGTATTCGAAGATCATCTCCAGACATGTTCATGTACTCATCCAACTCCTGCGTTACATATAAACCCATAAAAAAAAAACAGTCACGGTTGCTCTGACGTTGTCTTGGTATAAGATCTGCAGATGTTGTGGGACATAGATAGAGCTGACAATGATGTCACCCTCCGACCAGGTGGGCAGTCATAAGGGTTTAAACCGCTTTAATTAGATTTAGCGAGGAGGACGAGGCTGTCGCATGTGTGCATGTGACTGTGTGCGAGTCTGCGCACATTTGTCCAGTTCTCATCACCACAGGTGGTTAATCCATCCCTGACAGAGATATGAGGAACACCCAGACGTGAGCTTAGATCCCAAAGATTACACTTGTCTCAACACTGTACTCTATAGGAAGTCCCAGCCGTGATCTAAAGCCCCCTGTTGTAAACAGGGACCAAAGGAAAAGGTTAGGTAGGACCGTGTCGCCATGGAAACGGTGACTCAGAATCCTCAAGGAGCACTTCTATAAGGGTTTTATATCCTTTAGGGGCAAAGAGTGTATCATAATGTTTCCGTCTGTGATGTAGTGATGGTGTAAATGTAACGTCCAAGACACGTGCCTGGACGGAAGAAGGAAGGTCAGCGGCGGATGTCTGCTGCAGTGGGTTCTGTGGGGTTCAGCACTAGGGCAAGCTCGCATGATGAAATTACTCCATGACACGTTCAGACATAACAAAAATTGCCTTTTTCCTCTTTGGTTTTTGAAATCTAGACTGGTAATTACTCTTAAGCCAAAATTAAATCTATTTTCTGGGTGCACGTGGTGTATATTTTTCTACATTGTAAAGGGGGATGGCAGGTAGATGAGACAAAAAACAGATGAAGGTCTTTAGGGGTAAACATTTTTAAGTCTTCTATAGAAAGGTGTGCTGTTTGTACAAGCTCCGACATGGTGCGTTCGTCTGTATCTGAGTCAAATACCAGCAGAAAACCTCTCCTTCATTAAAAGTCACCTGATCATTCAACATAAAGTGTTTAGGTTTAAACACACAAGCCTACCATTTCAATTTATTTAATCAGGGGAGACTGGAATCTTTTATTTCTAAACATGACCTGACAAATGGAGAGTACACTATATACTTGCATAAAACACCCACACACATCCAGGATGACACAGGGAAAAGGACTAAACCAATCTCAATTTCTCGATTTCTTGAATAAATTACTAAAAACAAGGGGGTAGATGCAATTTTTTTTAGTTTTTATGCATGCATGAACAACGTGAGAGATTTCTAAACTTCACAACTGTTGCAAAATTGGTACAGAGACAGTTACCTAACAGCACACACACTGGTCTAGAGGTGCATGCAGTTTCCACAGCCAGCCATAAAAAGACCATAAAGAACAATGGTGCACAGAGCAAGGCTCCTATATGCCTCTGTCAGCAGATCTCCTCCCTCTCCTGTCCTTCATCCCACTTATCGTGACCGTTGTCCTCTTAACGTCTCTCTGTTTTTCCCACCGTCACCTTGGTTGCGCAGCGCCGTATGTAGTCCCTCTGCCAGGTTTTCAACCACGGAGACGGTTTCTCTCTTGGTGTTTTCTGACATACACTATATGTGTAATCTATAAAAATGAATCACTCTCACAGATGCTCAGTTTTTATAGTACTCTGGAAATCATAACAACCCGCGCTATGGTGTGTGATATTTGGACAAGTGCAGATGTACGGCTCAGTGTGGTGACCGTATATTGGGATATTATTACGATAACAGAAAGGCTCTTCGCTCGTATATAACACTTGTGACACATGTAGCTTTTGCGTCATGCAGATTTCGTGACCTGCTGGGCGCATTGGCGTGATGCTTGTTGACACCCCCGCATCTCACGGGCCATTGGGTGCCACTGGACCGTCATCGTCTCACTTCGTGTCCTTTTTCCCGCAGGTGTCGGCCACGGATGAGGATCGTGGTTCCTTTGGTGCCATTTCCTACACCCTGGGTTCTGGTTCTGGAGGAGTGGCGCCAATGCACTTCACCATCAACAAGGAAACTGGACAACTTTGCACCAGCACAACTCTGGACCGAGACGATGGGCTGGATCACTTTGACTTGACTGTCACCGCAACAGACGGAGTGAGAAACTTTTACTGTTCTCTGTGACTTTCAGTGCAGCAGGAGGAGTAACACTTTTAACCCATCAAGACCAAAACATAAACTGATATGTTTAATACTAGTAATTCTGTCAATACATGTCAGTAATTGGTGTTAGATTCAGTTATTCATCTTTTCATGGTAATCAGATATGACCCATTTGGATGTTGAAAGGCTCTGTAGTTACTATGGAAACACTGTCATCTTCTACAATGTTGATTCACCAGTAAAACCCATGGAGTTCAATCAATGACATTCAATGGAGACACCTTATGTTCAGCTAGTGACATATTTTGAAGGAAAAAAAATTCTTTTTCTTCTTCAGTTTTATCTGTTTCTGATACAATAACCATCAACTTAAATCTGAGTTTTAACGAGCATTTACATAATCAGTCACAATATCACAATATTAAAATAAATGTTTAGAAATTACTTGTGAAATGTTAAAAATATAGAAAAAATTCATTTGGGAAGTGTTACAAAAGCAGCACTAGGTCTTTACGGGTTAACATTTTTGTCATTCAGTTGGATCTTTATGATCAATTAGATTAATTATTAACAAATCAAATATTTAAGAGAAACTGAAATTAGACTGTACGGTTCTTAACCCCGAGGAGGTTTTTTTTTTTTTTGCCGATTTGTGATCAATAGGTTACCTGCAGATATAGAACAGTTGACTCCATAAAGACCAAAGCATCCAACAAAAGCATCCACTGACATGTTTAATACTAGTAATACTATCAATACTTGCCAGTAATTAGTGTTAAATAATCTTTTAAAATTAGTATGAAAATGAGTGTTAATTCATCTTTTCATGGACATCAGATATGACCCATTTCGACATTCATAGACTCTGTAGTTACCATGGAAACACCATCATCTTCTACAGCATTGAATCACCAGTAAACCCCATGGAGTTGAATCAATGACAGTGAATGGACACACTAACTTTTTGTCCAGTTAACAGCATATTAAAATTACCTATTAATTTGACCTAATTTTCATTTAAAAACACCAAATACAGAGCATAATATTAAATGGTGGTAAATCACAGGTTAAAGATAGAGAAGATAATAAAATGAGAAGTGCCACAAAGGCACCATTGGATCTTTACGGGTTAACATTTTTACCCTTCTGTTCTATATTTATGGTCGAAGTTTGAATAGTTATGAACAAATTGTACATTTAAAGGAAACCGAAATGAGGCTGGGTGGTATTTCTAAACCCTGAGGAGGCATGTTTCAGCTGATCTGTGTTGCCCCGTGACCAACATGTTACCTGCACAGTGTATGCAAATTAAAGATGTGCGCAGCTGTGCCTCAGTAAATCCCATCAAAGAGAACTGAAGACATGTCTAAAGAAAACAGCATCCTGTACCTTTTTTTTTTTGAGTATGTTAAGGAAACCAAGAAAAACAGGAACAACATGGCAAAGCAATCAGAGAGAGAATGTAGGGAGAGGGGGAAAAAAATCCAAATCTATATCAAAGTGTTGATTTTCATTAGTTTTTAGGTTTATTTGAGTTAATCCTGGCATAAGTGATGACATGTGACCGCAGCGGAGCGTTCATTTATGTTCCCAACAGAATCATGTGCACCAGACGCTTCAGTGAATCACGACAAACAGACTTCAGACCTGCGCTGCTAGTGCAGTAAAACCACAGCGATCTCCTGAGTTGCATTACATCATTAAAAAAATCAATCTGCTATTACTTATTAAATGTTATTGGAGGGTGCCTGTCCCTGTTCGGATAAACATTGAATTTAGTTTGTATAATTTAGCGCTTAACCCACGCCTCTCGTCTTTCCCACATTCCCAGTTGGTCCCAGCTGGTGTCTGTTCGCTCCATCTCGACGGTGCCAGTGTTTAACGGTCTCGTAAAACTCAACCCACAAATACAAAGTAATGAGCACAAACTCTCCACAGCGCTGACAAGACGTATAAGACCATCAACCGGGCGCTTCGGCAGAGAACTCATCTTTCCGTCTCCTCTTACCGCCATGTCGTCTTTAGAGCGTGATATAAATCTATTTTCACACTTTCGTAACATGAAAGTCCCGGGCTGTCATTTTAATACAGTGGAAGAAGGGAGAATGTGCTATAAAGTAATGCACTTTCTCAAAATACAAGTAAAGAATCAAAAGTGTGTGACGGGGACAGATTAACAAGCTCCAGTGCACGGAATTGCAGAGGGATATAGAGCATTTATTAACTGGAAACATACAACATCAAACAACACAATTAGCGCGAACATTGAATTGAACAGAACATGAACAAAACTCCACACAAACTGAACTGAACTGATGAGACCACGTTTTGCGACGTCCACACTAGCCCCTTTATCAACCACTGATGGCCAACGCAGAGCAACCGCACATTGTGGAACATGTGGAACGGATCAATTAATTGGGCCGTCCCTAGAGGGAGGGGGAGTGGTCCAAACCACAGCAAAATAGAACCGTGACAACGTGAAGCCTATTTTTTCTGTCCAACTGAATTTTTTCCACTGAAAAAATAACATGTACGTGATACACAGTCCCCATATACACAGCCACTGAAATATATCCAAACGTTTTAATTATTCATCATTTTATACATCTGAAGTGTTAAAACATCATCTGGGGTAACCAAGGATTTCAAAGACAATCCATCAGTTTTGGCTCCAATATTAATCAGTGGTACACCATGGTTATGTGGATACTATCTGTACATAGTTTAAATCAGTTTCATGGGTTTTCAAGTTAAAATGGGCATTTAAAACTACGTAACAAGGGAGACACTGCCATTATAGAATAAACTTATAAAACCATGGATGACAAAAAATTAAAATACACTCAAGCCTGTCCTTCAAATGTTCAAATGTTTCAAACTAATGAGACTTGTTAAACTATTTTCAATGTTAGAGGAATATCTTAATGTAGATGTAAATAATGGTCACCCCAGATGACTTTATTTAAGGCCACGTACAATTAATTCACCTTTAAAAACACTAAAATCATTTTCATGTGGGTTTTTGCATAAATGCATGTGCACAATAGATTCCAAATATTTGAAAAATGGCCAAATACATCCTTATTTTTAGTATTCAAAGGTTGAGCTCTAGAAAAGTCTTATGTGTTAATGACCCATATATGTTTTTCTTTTTGGTTTTTTTTTATTTCCAGGGCGGTCTCAGCTCAGTGACTGGTGTGAGGGTCTCAGTGGTGGACATTAATGACAACAGACCCACCTTTTACCCAGTCCTCTACACGGTCAGCCTCAGCACCCACAGTGCCCCGGGAACCTCTGTTGTCAAGGTAACAGCCAACGACCCTGACTCGGGGCCGAATGGAAGGGTGACCTATCGCACAGTGCCAGGCGGAGGCTCTGCTTTCTTCACCCTTAACAAGGACACAGGTGTGTGCTTGAGTGTGTATGTTTTCGACCCCTTTTCGCAGACAGAGAATTTAGCTTCATTTGTCTTTGTTCCACTGCAGGTGTGATCTCTCTATCGCGCTCACTCCACGGCAAAGCCAACAGTGTAATCTCCATGGTGATATCAGCTGAGGATGGCGGAGGCCTGACAGCGCCGGTCAACGCCAGAGTGAACGTAAGCGTGGTGGCGGGCTCAGTGGCGTCTCCTGTCTTTGAACAGGCACATTACTTCTTCACCGTGTCAGAAGATGTCCTGAGAGGGACAGCCGTGGGAGTGGTCCGCGCTTCCATCAGGACAGGTAAGACCACCCTGAGCACATGGTTTTTTCTGATGCGATCACTCAGGCTAGTATCTTTAATCTGACTGAACTGTTCAGAAATGCACTAAAGGGGTGTAAAGTGTGTCATTTTTCACCTCTCACCATAGCAGCGGAGCAGATACGCAGAGAAAGAAATCACTAAGAAATCACATCCATCAACAGCTTTACCATAGATTGTTGTCACCGTGGATACACTCTTATTCTCTATTAGAATTAATGCCGGTGAAATGAATTTGGAATGGCTGTAATTCTGACTGTAAATCGAGAATAACATGCACTCCACTGGTGCAGCGAGCCGAAGAACACTTATCTACGTCTGCGTGACCGTCCATGAACCCGTCTCCTCACCCGTTTTGAGCGTTCCCAGCGCTGACCATTACCACCGCCATGTAAACACACCTCATCACTGTCGGCCAAAAAAATGTACATGAGTGTGTGGTGTGAATTTGTATGTGTTAGATATATGTGCACTTACCTTTGAAGAAAGCATAATCGATGGTGTCTGTACAGATTTAATGCATTCTTTCCGGCCATTTTAGCGCTTGAAATGTTTACAGAAGTAGGTCAAGGGAAAAATGAAATACTCTAGAACTTGCGCTGAAACGTGAAGTAGGTCAGAGTTCACCTCTTTTATATTTTATAATGGGTTAATGAAACTGCAGATGTACGATGTGCAGATAAGAAACTGGTCTCGCTGTTAGCGTTCTTTGTTAATGTTACTGTCTCTGTCCCAGGCGGCGCTAAAGAGGTCTCCTACTCCATCTCGTCCGGAGACCCAGATGGTTACTTCACGGTGGACAGTGCTACTGGCACCATCCGCACCGCTCTGTCTCTGGACCACGAGACCTGCTCTAGTCTTGACCTGGAGATCCAGGCTCGTACAGGCTCTCCTCCGGCGTATGGAACCAGTCGAGTACGAATCACCATTTCAGACATCAATGACAACGCCCCCACCTTCTTCCCCTCCTCATCGGAGTCCCTTCTCTTACCGGAGATCACCAAAATGGGAGCTGTCATCTACCGCATCCAGGCCTCTGACAAAGACTCGGGTCATAACGGTCAGCTCAGCTTCGACTTGGTGTCTGCCGGAGCCGCGGGCAGTAGTGGTCAGCGGACATTTGGTGTTGACCGTGGGAGTGGGGAGGTACGTCTGATTGGCAGCCTGTCCTATGAAAGTGTCCCTCGCTATGACCTTCAAGTGGTTGCCAAAGACGGCGGGGCACCTCAGCTTAGCTCCACATTCACCCTGGTGGTTCATATCCAAGCGCAGGACGCACAGGGCCCTCACTTTGACACCCTGACCTACCGTGTGGAGCTGCGTGAAAACACTCCCCTCAACACACGCTTCCTTCAGGTTAGAGCTCTCAACAGGGAGGCGTCTGGGAACGGCGGAGGCTCTTCATCCTCCTCCTCCTCCTCTATTTCCTACCGCCTCAGGCCAGACGGCGATGCAGCGGGGTTTGGCATCATGCCTGATAGCGGTTGGCTTTTTGTTCGTAGTTCTCTGGATCGTGAAGTCAAAGACATGTACCTGCTGACCGTCCTGGCCACGTCGGGCTCGGGCGGGGTGGGGCGCACCGGCAGCGCAACAGTGAGGGTAACGGTGACCGATGAGAACGACAATTTCCCCCGACTGAGTCAAGAGAGGGTCTTCCTGGCTGTCAGGGAGAACCTGTTGCCAGGAACAGGCTTTGGCAGAGTGTCT
Source organism: Gymnapogon annona (assembly GCA_029814585.1). Taxonomy (NCBI): domain Eukaryota; kingdom Metazoa; phylum Chordata; class Actinopteri; order Kurtiformes; family Apogonidae; genus Gymnapogon; species Gymnapogon annona. The sequence continues at coordinate 17,792,955 of JAPTHA010000007.1, forward strand.
GCGACAGACAGAGACGCCGGACTCAACGCTCGTCTGACCTACAGGCTGCTGCACGCGGACAGACACTTCCAGATCAACTCACAGACAGGTGAAGATCAACTCTGCTACCAGGATCGAAAAGCAACAATTGATTTATTATGTGAAGCTGAAATGCTACATTTCTGTATTCAAATATTTTTTTCAAAATGAGCAATCCTATGTTACATATATAGATATAGTTATATCATATGATTTATTATATATCAGATGTTTTAACATTATTAAAATATATTTAAAAATTATGGAAAAATATGAATCTGAATTTGAAAGGCTTTGATAAATTACTTTTTCTCTGTGAATCACCAATGTCAACCACTACTAAGTTCTATATTAAAGACATGTTTGTGTGATAGTTATAGATATAAACACACAAGTATCAACACATGAAGAAGGTGCTACTTAATAAGCTGCACTAATCCTGCATGATTTCCCTTGAACAAATGAGCAATTTCCTGTTATTACAGTTTTCAGTTACATGTAATTGCTTCCTGGCTGCTGCAGTTATCACGCGCTAAGGCCATCACGTCTGCTCCTCTTTTTGTTCAGGGGAGATCAGCACTCGTCTGGCTTTGGACAGAGAGCAGCAGTCCAGCTATCAGCTGGTGGTTGTGGTGCAGGATGGAGGCACGCCCCCTCGCAGCGCGACCGGCACCGCTCATATCACGGTGCTCGATGAAAATGACCACGCCCCTACTTTTACACATGCTAGACCAGACAGGGAGCTGCTGCTGCAGGTAATTAACGAATGAAGGAATATTAGATACAAGTTAAAGTTCATGAAATGCATGTGTGGAAGGAGTTTAGGAGACACACTCTTTCATACGCTTTCCAAACATTATTCTATAAGTTGACAGAAAAATATGCACCTAGTAGTTTATTCTTGTCACTTTCTAACAAAGTTAGTGGGTTTTTTTTTTACTAGCTTGTGGTATAGGTAAATAGATTGAAAAAAATTGTAGTGAATAATTGTAATGATAATAAATGTATTGCTATTGTAATTATAACTTGGTTATAGACCAGATTGGAGCAAAAACATAGTAGAAAAGAGGAAATGAAAATGAAATATATTGAATATATTTAATTATTCCTTGGGTCGGGGTGAATAATCAGGGCATAACATTTGAAAAGGATTCATTATGACCCAGCAGTGACCCTTATCCAATACTTCATACTGTTAAAGATATTTCTGAAGATTCTCAGTTTCTATAGTTTCAGCTATTAGTTTAGGTCTCATGGATTCTCAATCAGGTGACAAAGACAAGAACATTATACAGCGCTGTAAAATAGATGTCCAATGCTGTTCCTTTTCACCATAGGTTATGGAGGGGCTTCCATCAGGAACAGTCATAGAGACATTAATGGCTAAAGACCCGGACGAGGGAGAGAACGGCACGATCTTCTACTCCTTATCAGGTAACCTTGACAAACCAGTCTCTAATTCACTGAATTCACTGTTTCATCATCTCACTATATACTATTTCAGTACTGTTTACATTGATGTGCCATCTTATTTATTCCTCATTTATATTGACTGTCTGTGTTGTCACCTCTGCACTGCAGACACTCATGGCTTTGGACACTTTAGTAATTTAGCACTTTTGTATTTTCCATATTTATTTTGTGTTTCATTTGCCAATGAAGGGTCTTTTTTGGCAGTTTCACTGTGTGTGTCTGTGTAATAACAATTAAGGGAAGTCTAAGTCTATTCCGAAAGTGACCTCCGTACGTGTGTCATGTCCTATAGGTGCCAGAGCAGAGCGTTTCTCTCTGAACCCGACCAGTGGTGAGTTGAGAACGGCCTCACCTCTGAGATCAACGGAGCGGGCGGAGTACACCTTCACTGTGACGGCTGGAGACCACGGCACACCAGGCCTGAGCTCCACCTGCCAGTTGCGCATCCAGGTAAACAGGAGGTGTCATGTATTAACGCATTCATGATCAATATGCAGATCTAATCCTGCCTCAAGTCATTCATTTCGGCAATGCACACTCTACATACACAATTGTCTTATTTATTATTTTTATTGCTTTAGGTAAATGGATGTAAAAGCCATTCTGGTCCCAAACATGAAAGTACTTCAACTACCATTACCTCAGTCCATTTACATTCCTCACTGCGAGTAATTTCCTCAAACTGTGCACATAGCAAGCAGTATAACTGTCAGAGGAATTGGAAACGGACTTTAAAAAAAAAAAAAAAGAGAAACAGTGAAACTGAATCCGTGCCTGTACAAACAAGAGCATCCACCCAATCTAGTGTGTATTTCCTGCTCCAGAGGTTAGAGGGGTAACTAGAACCTAAGGTGAGAAACCCAGAGCTGCAGGAGGGAGCTGGTCTGGACCCTGTTATTTTTCAGGACGAGAGTTTAACCCCGTGTATCAACGTACAATATCAGGAAAAAAAAAAGTGGAGCGGAAGAATAAAGGTCTTCAGTCAGAGGAGGGTGGTGGACCTCAGTGTTCATTATTGCATGTGATTGAAGTAAAAGAAGAGGATGTTAATTACCACGGGTGTGCTCGCCTTTAGGTTTCACCTCATAACCTGCTTGTGCAACACTGAGAATAGACAGAGGGGAAACAGGCACCTCGGAATCAAATACTCCCAGATGCCATTTGATGAGAGCCAGCTGCATCAAATCACATCGGGAGAAAAAGAAATACACCCCAATACGGTAGCGAGCTGTAATACATACATGTACCATACATGGACGCACGCGATGTCACGGTACAGTCGAGCGCAATCGCCAGGTCACGTTTCACTTTAACGATTTCACAATAACATTTCTCATAGCCATGCTTAAGATTGGACGCAGGGGATACTGTTATATGTATTTGGTATATTATATTATATGTACTATATAATACGTGTTGACGAGTTTGCAAAGGAAATAGATGATCGGTAATAAGAATACAAATGCGCCCGCTGTTTCATTTGTTAATATAAGTACATTTTTGTGACACTCTTATATTTATAAGTTGAGCGAGTGTCAAAACAACTCAGCCTGATGCCCTGTGTGTGTGTGTGTGTGTGTGTGTGTGTGTGTGTGTGTGTGTGTGTGTGTGTGTGTGTGTG
>JAPTHA010000007.1:17807493-17825617 GCA_029814585.1 Gymnapogon annona
GGGGGAGGGGGGCATTACGTTCAACAGCAAGAAACTATGTTGTCTTATCATTATCAAACCTGTAGATCGAATTAAAAGAACTTGACAGGATTTTATTGTTAGAGGTTAAATTTTATTTTTTTATTCTACTACAGACTGGTGGTTACAGCAACTGACAGAGGAAGTCCACAACTGGCTGGTTCGGCTACGTTAACCGTGATTATTGTGGACCAGAATGATAATAGTCCTACTATTCCCGAGCCCAAGGAAATCCGCATCCCAGAAAGTAAGGGAGCAGTTTGATATCATACTTTTGTCTGTTCTTGTTCTGGCAACAAACATTCATATGCACTGAAGGCTAAATGTGGTTAACACTGTGTTTTCTCACCATTAGATACATTGATTGGCACAGAGATTACCTTGGTGACAGGTAACGACGTGGACTCCAGTCCTGCTCTGTCCTACTCTTTGCATCTGGACTCCACAGCTTCAGGGAAGTTTGGGATCCATCGCTTCAGTGGAGGTGTGGCCCTCACTGCCCCACTGGACTTTGAAGAAAAGACCTGGTACACCCTGACTGTCAGAGCCACTGACAGCCAGCACCAGACTGAGGCCAATATTACAATCCTGGTGGAGGACATAAATGATAACGTGCCCACATTTACCAATGATCTCTATCAGGTGAGTTCAGTCCAGAAGATGATAGTGTTTTTGATTTCCCACCTCATAAAGTTTGATGAATGTCTCCTACGAATAGATTCCCTATGAGTTAAATATACTTGTAGGTCAACTAGAAAATGGAACATCTTCATCAAAACACTGCATCTCATAAATAAAAAAAAATACTCATATACTCTTGAAAAACCACACACACATATACATTCCACCGTGCTCTCAGTGAGGGTGATAAAATTTAACTACCAATATTGACTGGGGATACAGACTGGGAAAGGTTGCAGATATGAGCCCATATAATATTTATTGCCGTTTCTCATGAAATAACTTCAGCTTAAGCTCAGGTGATAAAAAAAAAAGTGGTAATACAATATAAAAGGTGCTGTTCCCTCTGTGTGTTTCATGCCAGTTGACCTTCACATAATCCGTCTGGGGATTTTCATTTTGGAAGTGTGTCCCTTGTTTGGATCGTTTGCTTCGATATTCAAGCGTTACTAATATATATATTTAATATTTGCTCCCCAGGTGACTCTGCCTGAGCACACACCACCAGGAAGTGCAGTTATCACGTTAACAGCAACTGACAGGGACTCTGGAGAGAATGGAAAGATCACCTACAGTGTCATGTCTTCCACCCAGGAGGGCTTCTACATTGACCCTAACAACGGTACCTTCCCCCTGGACTCATTTTTGCATTTTACATCAGATGTGGTGTTCTTACTATGCATGTTTTCCATGTAAGAATAACCCCAGTTAAATCTTGTACTCCTTGTCCATCCAGGAACACTGTTCATTCATCAGAGAGCTGAATTCGACCCTGAACGTCCATCCATCAATATTGTCATTGAAGCCCGTGACGGAGGCTCACCTTCACTCTCCTCCCTTACCACCATCCAGGTCCAAATCTCTGACGTCAATGACAATGCCCCTTTGTTCCACCAATCAGAGTACAGGTTTGTAAATTATTTAAATGTTTGTTATTTAAGTATGCAACCAAGAAAACTGTCTGCTACAAGTAAAACGTCCTACTCTCTGCAGGGCTACAGTTTCTGAAGACAGCATTCCGGGATCCACAATTCTGACTTTTGAGGCATTTGACAGTGACCTCTCGAGAGAAAACTGCGGCTTTGACTTTGCTATCGCTAATGGCAATGAAGGAAATGCCTTCCAGATTGAAAGCAGTGTGCGGTTCCTAGAGGGACGGGGCTTTCAGACCGTAGGGACCCTGCTGTTGGCTGAGGGTCTGGATTTTGAAACCAAACCACTTTATAATCTTACCGTGGTGGTGTCAGACCGCGGCGTCCCCCAAAGGAGCTCTAGTGTTGCTGCGGTGATAGCCATTGGTGATGTGAACGATAACCCACCGGTGTTCAGCAGAGCAGAGTACACTGTGTCGCTGAGTGAGGGAGCTGCTGCTGGGACTGAGATCATACGACTGACTGCCACAGGTGGGGAAAAAGTGCATTTTATTTTACTGTTTGAAAAAAACTGCATTCAAAATGTTCCCCAAGAAAAAGGACAGAAGAATGAACAACACTTAAATTAAGAGAGCAGGTGGATTGATATGAGGGAGTTAAATGATTAATATTTACCTCTAAGATGTGGAGTACAATTATAAAGTAGCAGAAAATAGAAACATTTAGATATTATTTCCAACTGGTAGTTCAACACTTTAGTTAAAAGGTCCTTTATTTTCCACATCTGTGTTCACTTTCTCTGTCAACCTCTACTTTCCAGATCCAGATTCCACTCCCAACGCTCAGGTCCAGTACACCATCAGCTCCGGCGATGAGGTCAACTTGTTTGCTGTGGACCAATGGACAGGAGCCCTGAGACTTCAGCAAGCGCTGGACCGTGAACACCAGTCGACACATGTGGTCATTGTCCAAGCCACGGATGGACAGGGTCACTTTGCACTCGCTCCGGTTACTGTTGACGTCAAAGATGTGAATGACAATCATCCCTACTTCCCTGTGGAAGTCCTGACGGCGAGTATCAGAGAAAACCAACCAGCAAACTCAGCAGTGACTGTTCTTCATGCCATTGACCATGACACTGGGGTGTTTGGCCAGTTGAAGTACTACATGATAGAGCGCTCCAGCGGGGGGAAGGACAGCTTCACCATTGATCAGAACTCAGGAGAAATCAGAAGCAAACTGTCCTTTGACTTTGAGAAGGTCAATTCCTTTAACTTTGTAGCAGTGGCGGTGGATTCAGGCAACCACTCAGCTACGGTGACTGTGCAGGTGTTTGTCACAGGTGAGGATGAGTACGACCCGCTCTTCACAACTTCTGATTTCTCCTTTGAAATCCCAGAAGGAGCCAAGAAGGGCCAGAGCATCGGCCATGTTCAGGCTAACGATGAAGATGGTGGAGTGGATGGTATGGTCCTCTTTTCTCTTCCTACTCCCTCCCCTTACTTTGACGTGAATAAAACCACTGGAGTTATTTTCCTTAAACTGGACGGATCGGGCAGCAGCAGTGGCAGTGGTTCTGGTCGAGGCAAACGGGAAGCCAGGCTCATGACACTAGACGTGAAAGCTCACAGTCCACTAGAAACTTCTCGCACTGCCACAGCCCAAGTTTCCATCGATGTCACAAACACTAACTTCGGCCTGGCCCCTGACGTCAACATCCTTCTGATCAGCATCATTGCCGTCTCCCTGGGTGTCATCATTCTGCTTGTCGTCATGGCTGTGGTGGTGTTCCTGGTTAAGTCACGCAGGAGGAAGAAAAACCAGGACACCGGTAACAGAAATGTGGCTTCAGGTACTGCCATGCAGAAACTGGACGAGTGCAACTCAGGACCAGGAGAGAGGATCTATCACCAAACGCTGCCAGGCTACGCTGCAGATCAGGGTGGGGCGGGTGGGGGTCCTTACACCAGGGGAGGTTCTCTGGATCCCTCTCACTCCAGTGGCAGAGGTTCAGCGGAGGCAGCAGAGGATGATGAAATCAGAATGATTAACGAGTACCCACGTGTGGCCTCTATTACCTCGTCCATGCAGGAGCACATCTCAGCCAGAGGACCTGACTCTGGGATTCAACAAGACGCTGATCAGCTGTCTGATATCTCCTGTGAGCCTGCAGCGTTGGAGGGCAGCACCTGGTTTAAAGGAAAGAAACTGGGAGGCAGCCTCAGTGGGACCCTGCTCTCCGGTCAGCTCCCAGTCTACAGAGATGAGGGGGGTGGGTACCTCGGAGTGGGACGTGGCCTCAACATTTCCCTCCCCAAGGACTATGCCTTCCCAGAGGATGGTAAGCCATCAGTGGATGGTTCCCTCACTGCTATTGTTGCCAGTGATGAGGAGCTCCGTGGAAGTTATAACTGGGATTACCTTCTCAACTGGTGCCCTCAGTTCCAACCTCTAGCAAACGTCTTCACAGAGATTGCCAGGCTGAAAGATGAAACGGCTCAGCAGATGCAGAACCCTCGTCAGCCTTTCCAGCCCAAGCCCAAAATGGATCCCAAGCCAAGAATTGACCCTCCGCCACTTATTACATCAGTGGCCCACCCAGGGGCCATGTCTGTGCCCCCCAAAGTCCCTGTGATTGGGCGGACATTCCCCCATCTAGCTTCACTTCGCAGATCACCAATCAGTCACGAGGGCTCTATTTCGTCTGCAGCCATGTCCCCCAGCTTTTCCCCGTCTCTTTCTCCTCTGGCAGCACGATCTCCAGCTGTGTCTCCCTTTGGTGTCAATCAAGGGCCCTCAACATCTATGATCAGCACCAGAGAACCTTCACTGGACCAGAGTCCGGACCATGAGATGAGAATATGATGGTGAATTCAGGAAGATATTTAAGAAAAAGAACTTGTAGGACAGACACTATGAGAATAAGACAGATCATCCTTTGGCTGTTTTTTTAAAGCAAAACAATAGAATGTAAGTGGAGGTTGTACTGTCTTTCTCAGAAATCTAGACTTTTTATGAGGTTGGAGGTTTTGGTATTGTCCATACAGTGGTATTGGTTCCAAGTGCCGAACTATATTTTACCCACCGATGGGTTTCCAACTTTCCAGGATTTCCTGATGTGGGTTTTGGATAATAAACCTACAGACTGACATACTTTTACCTACTTTGGTAAAATATGGACATATTTTCCTTTGAATCATCGACGTTGACACGCAAAGGTGGAACATGTGCTTGGGGTTGCCAGGACCAGCCCAGCCCATCATGTCCACAGTGACGCAGGTCTCTAGGAACTGAACAGGGACAATGTGAGAACATGCACTTTCAGCTCCCTGCAGTCAGAGATCCCTTAGCTTGTAGATAGTGTAGTTTTCATGTTACCTCACTGGCTGGCCAGAGAATTCAGGACCTTGTTCCTCTCTTTGTGTCTGTGGACATTTTTACACATCAGTATTAAACTCATCTTGCGGCTGCTTTTAAAATAGACTCTGGACATACGTATGATTCCTATGAACAGAGTAAAAGTGTGTGTTCACAAAAAGAAAAGAAGTTGCCAAGCATCTTATAATTCAACAGTAATTGAGATTATTGTGGCCCTACCGTTTCTGATGATAATTTTTTCTTTTAATTTTTTTTTATTTTTTTATATATTTTTATATGGAATTATGATTTCAGACACATCATTATTTCACATGGAGAGGTGATCATTTTTGTGTATTTGCATATATGTATATGTGTATGTATGCAGGCTGCCCTACGTACTGTATGTACATGTACTAGGTTTTTAGAGACTTTTGTGGTTCCTGTGTGAGTGACAGAGAGACTTTTGTGTTTTAAGCATTATTTATACAAAACGTGGATTTGCAAACACATTTTAGGACTGTAGGAAACAAATTAAACACCGGTAAAAAAACTTTTGTTATTTGTCAAAATGTAAATCAACCCAAACTCAAAACAGCAACTGGATGACGACATGTGATCAGTCTATAACTGCTTCTCCGGCAGTTGTGGTGTACAGTTATGCACAACAGCACATCCCTTCTGTTATTCAGGGAGTTACTCTCAAGTTGCTTGTCACCTCTGTGTCTTTGAAAGAAAGTGCTTCCGAAATTAACTTACAACAGTCTTAAAGTTAAACTTAAAGGCTTATTTATAACTGTGAAGTTGGTTCATCTCAGCACAATCGAAACATGTGAGGCACAGGCTGGGATTTTCAAGTGGCATAACTAACCAAAGGCAGCCAGTACATGCAATGTTATGGTCAAATGTAGCACATGAGCCAGAAGAGTGGGAATAGCATTAAAAAAAAAAAGTAGAAATGCATGAACCTTGATGAATGTACAAGGATTTAACAACCAGTTCAGTATTTATTTCCCATGTTACCTGAGTGTTCTATGCATTTTACTTCTTTATGACTCACATCATCACTCTGTACCATCTCTGATTTTCCTGGTTCACATTAGTAGTGTAGCGAGAGGCTTGAAATATCTTCGTCATCACCTTTTGTTGTTTCAGCCTGTTTTCAGTCTTTTGGGATAATTGCAGCGATTCAATGTCTTTTTGTTTTTGGAGAGATGGCCTCTACCTCTGTTCCTTGTTCAACACAATCCTACGAATCGCCTCATGCAAAGCTGGCACTGGTTCAGCCCAAAGCTACACATGCCACGGGCCTAACTCCAGCACAACATGTTCTCAAGACGTAACCATGCTGTATAACATTTCTATATTGGAGGATTTCCATTTGGACTGCCAGTGATTGATTGGTGGAGCAATGGCAGAGAGAGAGAAAAAAAAAAAACAAGCTGTACATGTGTTTTAAAAAAGCAAATAAATTCCTACTGATCCCTTTTGATGAACTGGAGTCAGACTTCATCATTTTATTTATTTATTTTTTCCCAAACCTCAAACTTGGAGAAGAAGTTATTATAGTATGAGAGTGTTCTAATAATCTAAGTTGAGTTAACTTCAAATATACCTACAGAGGTAAAACCAAACTCTATGCTGTGCATGTTACTCTATACACAAGAAAACAACAAAATAGGAAAAGAGGAATGTGACACTCACTTGTAAACACACTATTCATCAGGATTCTTGTGTAACCACTGGTAAAATACAACATAACGAGTCTTTGTGTTCCTCAAAGCTGAGATCTTGCCAAAATTCAGTCATCACTCGATCCCGTTCCTCCAGCTCGTGTAAAATCACACGATGTTGATGTAGCTGAATAATTACAAAATGTTGATTCCATATGGAGGACAGACATGTTTGCGTAGCTGCTGAGCTTTTCTGCCTCATTTGGTCGTTGCACACAGCAGTACAGTCTTTCTCTGTTATTGTTCTATACAGAAGGAGCTGGACATGGATCTCCACAGGCTGTGAAAGGAAACACCAGACGCAGAAGCTCCTGTGATACAAGTGATACACGCAAGAAAGGAGCGTTGATGACGAATTGCACAGTATACACATGAAGCATATTCGGTTATTTATATAAAGGATTATTTTAATTTGCGGTTAATTCAATCGCAGCTGATATTTTACAGGAACGGGAGATGGTGCTTCGTTGCGTAAACAATTGCATTTAAGCAGACTAACACAAACATGTTTACCCCTACTTTAGATTATTCTGCTGAAAGAAAAAAAAAGAAAAGAAAAGAAAATGAAAACAGAGGCTGAACAGGCAGCCCTCCCTTACATGGTCACCTCAACACACAGCTGTGTTTACAGCTCGCCCGCCCTGGACTGCTCCTCGGCCACATTAACCCCTTATGACTCCAAATAATCATCTGAACATTAATGTACACACACCAGCACACAAAGACACTACTACTACACAATGACACGCAAAGGCCCACAACAATCTCCCCAGCTGATGTTGGCCTGTGTCCAGCTCCTACAGGCACATACTTGGCAGGTTGTTCAGTTGAAAAATCTGGGAGAAATCTGTCTGGAGCAGGAGTCTACTCTCTGGAGGAGTTTGGAGGAGTTGTAAACCTAAGAAATGTGAAATCATTGTCATAGTCTTAAGTCGAAATACTCGCTGAACCAATGCTTTTTTCGTGCGTAGCAATTAACCCTTTCATGCATAAACGATTATAACTTCACTTCAGAATTTTTTTGGGATCAACTGTGACATTAACCCTTTAATGCATAGCGGTCACTCCAGTGGAACATCTATTCTAAAGGTGTTTTCTCTTATACGAATGAGTCTTAATGTCACAGTCACAAAGAAATCCTGAAGCAGGTTATCATTATTCATATATGAAAGGGTTAAGACTTGTTCACATAAGAGAAAACAACTTTAAAATAGCTGGCCTCTGTGGTGACCACTGATGGGGTCCGTGGCTCAGTTGGCAGAGCGGGTCATCCAATGACCGAAGGGGTGTTGGTTTGAATCTTATCTATCTGACCTTGAGCAAGACACTAAACTGTAAAATTGCTTCCAGTGGGACTGGGCATGGTGTAGCAGCCACCCACTGGTCTATGAATGACAGTCAGTGTAAAGCACTATGGGTACCATAAAATGTGTAGAAAGTGCTATACAAGTGCAGTCCATTTTTGCATGAAAAGATTAAAATGGTGATTAATTGGAAAAATGCAATACAGTCAAAAGCATTCATCATTTCATTCATCATTTCATTCATCATTTCATTCATCATTTTGGAAATTTCCCCGAGTGGGACAAATAAAGGAATGTAATCTAATCTTAAAAAAAAAAAATCTAAATCTAATCATTTGGCGTCAGGTGACATTTAAAGAAACTTGGACACAAATGATACTGTGATGATCTTTATAGGAAACATTTAAGAGTAATAGTCACATTTGGTGTGTATTTGCTGTAAAAGATGGACAGATTTGGCATTATATAGGGTTCACCTGTCCACCATTCATTTTTTCACATCTACACTGAATAACAACAGTGGTCTTACTACTACAACTTCTGTTCCCACCTGTCGTTTTCCACTCACTCTGTTCTCTTCGCACACAAGTATAAATAAAAGAAGTACCATTTGATCGTCTACAGAGGATTGCATAGACAGCCTGTCGAATTTGTTTAATGGTAAATGCCACAGGATCCGTCCCTTGAGTTTGGAATCGAGGTTAAGACTTTAGAGAAACACCATTATACGGTTTTATAAATCTCATTCTCCACAAATGTCAAATATTGACAAAACATTCCATGAAAGCACACTTTTCAGAGACGATGTTTTCTTTTCAGCTGGTTGGGAAAGCCTACAGCTGGACTTTCTGGAAATCAGACTTCAAAACATTATGCTAGATTCGGCCTGTGCTCCAGTTCCAGGTGCGTTTTGATCTGATTTTCATCAGTTCAACTTGATAGATGACCATCATTCTTACATGAATGAGTGTATGAATGTACGCAGATGTTATAAATGAGGAGAAATGGACACTAATACGCGAGCTGATACTGTTTTTATAGTATCGTGAATGTAGGTCAGTGCACGGAGAGAGAGAAGCCGCAAAAGGGGAAAAAAATGATAGTACATTTAAAATAACAGCTCTGAAAGATACAGCCCTGTTAATAGAAACCTACAGCTTTAAACTGAGTCTGATCTGAATGAATCCCTTCTCAGATTGAAATAATTAAAACTAAAGAAAAAAAACCTTCCCTGTTTAAGTTTAATGACGCAGCCTGCTAATATCTGAAAGATGGTACAATTACATAAGCAAACATTCACTTTGTCGGTGCTCAAATTTATGACTTTTTGATTTAATGCTTTGTTGTGGTCATTGTTGAAAAACCTCTGAAAGTCTTTATATGGTGTATGGTTTTAAATTTGTAATATTTTTATATACAATAACTCTGAACACCACCTGATCCTAAAAAAAAGTCTGAATATTCACACACATTATTTAATTGGATGCCTTTAGCTAGGATTATGAGCAGTATCACAGCATTTATGATCTTGTATTGATCCTGTGAGAAGTCGTCTACATCACATCCCAAAGATTCCAGACATAAACATAATATCAAACACTCCACCACTCTTTCAAAAGACTGTTGGATTCAGGGATTCAAGTCTGATGTTCAGACTTGGACATTCAGTCTGTTCAGATTCAGATGTCCAGACACATGACACTTCTGAACCCAGCCCTGACCGACTGTACCAGTCCCAGCTCATCACACTGGCCCTACAGACTTGTACTACAGGTGCTAGGCATGATGGGTAATCGCTTCATCCACCGTTCTTTTCTTCCTGATTCATTGATCTTCTATGGAACTGGGTCAGTCTGGACTCATTAGACTTCATGACCTTTTTCTACTGATACACCGTCCAATCTTGATGCTCTTTATCAAACTGATGGTTAAGAAATGAGAAGCTACTCACAGCATCAGCGTTGCATCTGAAACATTTTCTGAGATGAATATGAAATAGGAGGATTTGACATGTTAAGAGTATTATTCAAAATACAATCCAATTATTGCAAACTGTGATTGCAAACTGTCATTTCCCCAAAATATCCATTTGAACTTTAGTATCAGTGTTTTTGCCGTAGATATGAGATGATTGTTCCTCATTTGAGCAGCGAGTGTTGCCTCATGACCTTCCTCTACTGATACAAAGTCCAATCTTTGTATTCTCTACAAACTGATGGTTAGGAAATGAAAAGTTACTCATTGCATCAGTTAAGGGTAAAGAACATGTTGCATCTGAAACATATTAATCACTGATATTAAATATGAAGTGGGGGGATTTTACATATTTTCTTAATTGTATTATTCAAGGTACAATCTAATTATTACAAACCACAATTCGTCATTTTCCCAAAATATCCATTTGAACTTCAGTACCAATGTTTTTCCAGATGATTATTACTCATCTGAGCAGCGAGTTTCTTGAGTTTACCATGCAAGGCTCAGTAAAACTATCTCAATTTAACAATCAGCATTGTCCTATTCACCCTGAAATTGCTTTGAACTCAGTCCTGGAATTACAACCGTGCGCTGTTGAATTTGGCTTAGACGTCGACTGCTTCAGGGTCACGGAGACCCAAGTGAATGGGAGCCCACTCTCTGATATCAGGCGCCCTGAGGCGAACCATGAACACATGCGTCTTTCCAAACTGACATTCAAAGGTTCACAACAGGATCTCTGGTGCCAGGATCCACGTTCATGCTGTTTATCAGTTGTTATCTCCGCTGGCACAGGAAGATATTTTTCTCTGTTTTCCATTGTGTTGTTAGGGAATAGCATGTGTGTGTGTGTGTGTGTGTGTGTGTGTGTTTGTATCTGCAGTAGATTTGATACACACAAAGGGTTGTACAGTGGAAAACTACATGGTATATATATATATATATATACCTCAACTGAAGTGACTGGACACCATTACCTCACGTCTGGGATGTATGGGAGAATGTGTGTTTGTTGTGAATGTAACCCTGAGCTTTTTTGGAGAAACCGTAAATTTACCATAAATTTACCTTTTGCTGTGGATGTTTTATATTCCCTCCCTTTGGGGCAGCTGTTGCTCATTTGGTACATTGGGTCGTCCAATGGCCGAACGGTCAGCAGTTTGAATCTTACTGTTCACATGTCGAAGTGTCCTTGAGCAAAACATTGAACCCTAAGTTGCTCCCAGTGGGGCCTGGCATGATGTAGTAGCCACCCACTGGTGTGTGAATGGGTAGATGTGAGTCAGTGTAAAGCACCTTAAGTACCATAATGTGCAAAAAAGCGTTATATAAGTGCACTCCATTTACTATTTATCCAAAGACACTGTGCAGTATTTTGCCTCCCATTCGTGTCGTGCCACTTTAACAACCGTGAGTCAGTTACGTCCAGTTGAATCTCACTGGATTCAAAGAAGAGGTTAAAAAACAGTCACAGAGGTTCTTTGGCTTCATACTCCTGGTTTTCTATTTTTAGAGAGGTTTCACCAATATATATATATTTTTTTCTTTTTTTCTTTTTTTATGGTATTGAGCAGAGAAAAAGTGACAGCAGAAAGGAGCCAGCTCAGTCAGTGTGTGAGCCTGGTTCTCATTTGTGCTGACCTTGCATTATGGGCCTTCGTCGCTGGTGTCCGTCACACTTGAGGAGGACAGAAAACGGTGGGCAGAGATGACAAAACCGAGTGTGGTTGAAAAATACAGGGAATTTGTCAGAACTTGAAGACAGAATCTGATTCCATATTTCAGAGCCAAAATTTAAACCAAGGTTAGAATTCCATCTCTTGCTACGTAATTAATTAGCATGAAATTACACAAATATGTAAAAATTTGGCTCAGGTTAGTATTTGGCATTTTGACTCATTTGCCGCACAGTGTTTGTCCGTTGTTTAAAAATACCACCATTAATCAAGTCTGAAACGCGAACAGAAAAATGTTCTTTCAATTTTAATGCGGTGCAATTAGTCACTGAACTGCAGAATGAACTATGAAAAATGTTGTGTCTTTAGGTAATGCTAATATCCGTGCAGCTCCTGAATAGTTCCATGTGAGACTGTGCAGGTGTCGGATACACTGTTGAAAGCTTCAACAGGTCAGTTTATGTTCACTTTGTTGGCTTTCAGAATATTTTTTAAAAAAACCTCAGGAAAGAAGGGGGATATAAAAACCGCCCTGGAAGTCTTCAAAATACCTTTAAAGTCTGAGTTAAAAGTGCAATGTGTAGGATATAGGAGGATCCAAAAAAGGTTAAATTTAATTGTCACGTTTTCACAGGAAAACTGTTGCGTATTTGTCATTATATAAAGTTGTGTGTTCGCCAATGATATAAGATAAGATTCCTGTTTCCTGAGTGGGTTGAGAATATATGTATGTGTGTATGTATGATTGAAAATATATCAAAGGGTATAAATGCAATAATGATATAGTAATATCAGAATTATTTTTTCTAAATTATCATTTACCAAATTTTCTTGCTTGTTTTTTAATCCTTTGGATAAATATTTTACAGCAAGAAAAAGAAAGTAAGTGTCAAACTAAATCAGTTTTCTCTTCGTGTGACTGAGAAATGTAAAAATTCATATCAGAACATACCAAATTGGCCCGTCAAAAAATTACCCAAAGAAGTAAAAATCCATTAATCACATTCTCTCTCCCATTGGATTGAATGGGTCATAATTTTCCTTTAACCTCCGAAAGGGGCGGGAGAGTCGAGAAATACATGAGACACCAATTCAGGAAATGACTCTTGTTTCCCAAAACTGGATTCACCTCCATGAAGTCCACACATAGACTATATGAGTAGGCCGTTAACTGTCTGTGATGTCATCCATTGGTTTTGGAGTTGTACTTTTAAGGCCGTGTGGTGCGTCACTATTTTGGTTTTATGGGAACAAGTAGGTGGAGCAAGAAAACAGCCAGGGATTAAATGAAAAATCGGCAAGTAATTTCATATATCAGGTGAATGTGAACACTTAATACAGCAATTAATAGTAATAATGTTCTAAAAGTTTGTAAACACACTAGATACCTGAGTTAAACAGGTGACAAACATTCAATGAGACTCAACACCAACATCAGACAAAGAAACTAATAAAATCCATACCAGAATCCTCTGATCACATTATTTTAACTGCTGCCTTACACTCAGAGAGAAGAATAGGTTTCGTCCAATAAACAAGAGCAAGTGGTTTTAAAATTGGTAAATGGATTGCACTTATATAACACTTTTCTTCACATTATGGTGCCCAAAGCACTTTACATTGGCCTCGCATTCACACACCAGTGGGCGGCTGCTGCCAAATTAGGGTTGAGTGTCAGTCGGAGCCAGCATTCGAACTACTGACCCTTCAGCTATTGGACGACCTGCTCTACCAACTGAGCCACACCAGCCCTGCCGTTGTAAAGTATACACACTACAGCCGACACAGACAGCACACACCTGTTGATAATTAACCATAACTTTTTTGGCGTAATATAATCCTGTCCAGTTAAGGTAGTATTGAAAAAAGCATAAACTTTAGAGACCAAGGCTGTTTTGTACCAGGATCTAAACATGGTCATTTCAGGGGAAATATGACTCTCGTTAGACAATGAATCTAAAATTTTAATTTGTTGTTAATTTATGTATTGCAATTTTTGACACATCTGGTTTGGCTTCATCTTTCAGCCTCGGCGGTTGTTTTACTGCAATGTTTCTAT
Source organism: Gymnapogon annona (assembly GCA_029814585.1). Taxonomy (NCBI): domain Eukaryota; kingdom Metazoa; phylum Chordata; class Actinopteri; order Kurtiformes; family Apogonidae; genus Gymnapogon; species Gymnapogon annona. The sequence goes on from JAPTHA010000007.1 coordinate 17,821,171, forward strand.
AATAGCCCACGGCAGACAAATAAAATACATACCCCGGAGCAGTTGTATTTATTTATTTATTTTTTCCTTTTTTGAGGAACAGAAGTCTGCATAAAAGACGAGATCAAGGCGAGGAATCGTTATGTTGTTTGTGGCCTGTAGTGTAACTGATTATGTGATCCATACTTTTACTCTTACACTGTGTTGGAGTGTGTGATGCATTGGACATTCGTGGACATCAGCTAACTCCATTTATTAGGCAACGGTAGCTCATGTTCTGTAATGTTGCTGCTGTAGAGGAGATGAAGAAAGGAGATAAAGAAGTTGGAAGGGAATGTAAAGTTTTTCACTAGTGGAAAAAAAACCTAAACCCTTCAGTTTTTTAACTAGAAACCAGAGTACAGGGTGTTATCGTGTATGTAGGTCCAAACCTTTGCATGATTAACCATTTCATGCATGAATTGTAGGAGTTGGAACGCTAAGAAGTGTGAAATCATTGTCATAGTCTTAGTAGAATTAGTAGAAAATAATTATCTCAGAAGAAATGCTTTTTTGTATGCTGGGATTAACCCTACAGCAATGTCTTGTTGTATTAGTCATTTTGTTCAATTTGTCCGTTTTATGTACATATTGGGTGTTATTAAACCTTTCATATTTCACCCTTTCAGCCTTTGTGACTGTGACATTAAGACTCACTCATATAAAAGAAAACAGCTTTTAAATAGCTGTTCCACTGTAGTGACCACTATAAGGGTTAATAATGGTTTTAGCTAATGTCCAGTGCAAAACAAACTCAAAAACAATGTTCTCATAAGCACATATATCTCGTGTTGTGTGAACTTGGACCTGGACACAGTTCCATTCAGTCTATAAATGTGAAATGCGAATAAAAGCCAAACTCGTATCATAACAGTTGAGTTAGACTCAAAACAACCTCTAAATTATAGTTTAGTGTTCTAAAAAAAAAAACAAAAGGTGGGGAAAAAAGAGCAACACCAGACCATAAAAGTACAAAGAGATTCTCTGACGTCAAAGTTTTCTGAAGCATTGTTCCTGGTTTATTCATGATTTCACGGTCTGCATCTGAATGAGCCATTCAATCTTCCACAGGTTGCGGTGTCAGCCAACACATTAAGGTGGGTGGAGTGCTTTTCTAGTTAGTAATTCTTTATTTGCATGAATTATGGGACATGGTTACTAGGAAGGGGTTCAGAGGTTGCGTGGATGGTACCCAGTTGGAACGTATGGAGGAAAAGGGAGGGAGGCTGAGTGAGGGAGTGCCAGGATTATTCAATCTCCCCCGATCTGCACAAGTACTAATGGACTCCATACTTTTTACGCTCTCGTCCCCCTGTACTTTTCACTCCTTCCTGTCTGACTTTCTCTGTGTTTCTACAGTAGGCGACGGCAGCTGGAGAGCCGGTTGTGGTCCGAGGGTCTGTCAGCCTTTTAGTCAGTGAGGATTATGAGAATGTCAGCAGCAGGTTTAGATACCCCACTTCCTATATATATATATATATATATATATATTTTACTTTCATTCTTTATTATTAGTCTAGCGGTCCTTCTATGTTATTGTGTAGACTTTTTCTATCCCCCCCTCTGTCCACTTCCACAGTATCCTCCGTCTCTGTTTTTGATTCCGTCTCCCAGATGTAGTCCTTCCCTGCCCCTTCGTTTGTGTCCAAGATGTGAGCCAAAGGTCTGACAGAGATACCAAACTTAAGAAAACACTCTTGGCCCTCAGTCAGAGAGGTTAAGCTAACACCAAAGGCAGCGAGGGAAAGGAACACCACTACAAAACTATTTGATTTCAATACTACGGACAAAGTAGCTTTCCCAGTCCTTTAAAGGGAAAGATGATGATTGTGATGGAAGCAGAACATGTTTCACATTATGAGCCATTATCCTGATATATGATTGATTGTTGGATTGGTTAACTCAAATCAAAATTCAGTATTGCCGTTAGACCATTAAAAAGAAACTTTTATTTAAATAATATTTTCTTTTTTGGATTTTTCATTCAGGACAATATTATAATTGCACTCAAAATATAAAAGATGACATCCCCAACCAACAACAGCAGGGTCAGAGACAACAGTTCAAACGCACTCACATTAACAAAAACTGGTACACTGACAGAGATAAAAAAAAAAAGGAAGTAAACCTTATGAGACATAGAAAACACACACTCACTCTGTTATTCCCTTTATGTCTGCCATTAATATTTTTACCGTAGTCACTGACCCTGCCATATTCTTCAGACTGACACAAGTGTTTGGTTACTGTGGTCTTTTCTTTTCACCTTAACATAGCACATTTTTAATAGTTTTGCAAGTAAATAAATGATTTACAGACACATGTCTTCATTGGTTTAATTTAATGAAAAATGTAGATAGCTTGTCATTCATAGAATTATCGGAGTAGGTACAGTACTGCAAAAAGTACACACCAACCTTTATAATACACCTATAGTATATAGTTGGTTGTAATTACTATGAGCAGTGATATGGACAGAGGCATGAGTCAGTATAGCTACACTTTAATGAAGTACCACAGTACTTCTACTTGAAAAAATACTTTAAAGAAAGTTTACAAATATTACTTTTACTTGAGTAAGATTGCTGATGTAGTACTGAATGATTGTACTCAGCATGAGTACTTTCTTCAACACAGACCAACAACAATTCATTATACAAAGTGATTGGCGAGAAAATGTTTAGTGATAAGAATGTTGTTGCTATATTTTGTTTTGGGCAACTGACTGGGACTCCATCAGGACAAACAATGACATAATCTGTCTGGGAAAAAAAATAATAAATAAAATAATTGCAAAAGAATATGAGTTTGCATTGGATTATGTCTAATCAAACGAATGCATTGTATAATCAGAATGTCCCTCGGTGATTGCAATGTATTGGATGAGCCTCGAAATAAAAATAAAAAAATCAAATCATAATTAAGTGTTTACAGCGGGGAAAAAAGTCATAGAAAGTTACAGTCTGATCAACAGATTACGAGATGTATCGTTCTGCCAGCGTGCCGTTCACTCAGATGAGTCAGTGTCTCCTCAGCTGTTGACGAAAACCCTTCAAATGATTACAAAGCGTCCCTGCCAAAGCGACGACGAGGGCCTCGGAATCAAATGATTTAAGTGTAAATAATGTGGATATGAGCCACGGTGCTTTTCCCTCCAACTTAATCTAAACAAAGGGTTTAGATTAAGCAAATTTTTTCTGTGCCGAGAGATCTTAAGCGGTCCAACGCTTTAAGCTGAGATGACAAGCAGTTGGCTCGTCTCAGTGATAAGCCAGATCCACTTCTCTACTTGGCCCAAAGCTCCACACAACTGATCTCCCTCTTGCCGTAACTACTCCCTAATTCCTTTTCTTTCTTTTTTTTTACTTCTCTACTTCGCAAAGACTCATCTGAAGCTAAGACCTGTCCATCCGTGACAGAAAGATAGGGGGAGTTCACCTCTAAATGTTACAGGAGGTTTACAATGTTTTTGAGCTCTCAGAGTGTGAGAGTGAAAGTTTAGAAACTAACTCGTTTAGAACCCTAACCCTAACCCTAACCATCATTCATGGTGGATGAATCGAGGTGTGTTGGGTTCCTGGGGTTGCAGAATAAACACCTAATAAAATTCAAAGGAGACCAGGTTTGGTGAGGGGAGGGGGAAATATCATGAATGGACATAAAGATTAATCCATTTTGTACCAACAGTACATTCTGTTTAACAAGAGATGGTCTACATAATCCTTCATGATGTTCATATATTGTTATGAGTAAGGGCATAAATTGTAGGAATTTTGTGAAGTAGAAAGTACAAATGTAATGGAATAAAAACAAAACTATGCTTCATTATTTATAATTCAGTACATACATAAAAAGAACAAATGGCTTTACCCATAAAGACCCGCTGCTATTATTGCAGTTCGTGCATCTTCTCTGTAATATCACAGTTTAGCACTTCTACACGTTGGCTTCTTGTCAGATTCCGTGATGCTGTTGTAGGGAAAGTGGATTTGTTGGCATAGACTAAGGGGTTTTGTCACAGAATCAGCAGTTTTAGACATCAATAAAGTTCTGATTCACAGGTGAGTAACATCAGAGCATCCTGTCCGTGATCGACATAATCACAGCTGATCAAGGAAAGTCTGATGAAAGAGATAGTGAGTTTTGGGAAACAAGGAGCAGCGGTGGTTTTGAGGTGTGCGTAGTAAGACCGAAAAAGCAAAAGCGTTACAGTAAAGCAGTGAGTCACTGCAGCTGTCAGAGGTAGTAGCAGCTGAGTCAGGACACCAGCGTCCTGTGTTTGATTAGAAACCCATGTCTCAGGACTCAGCAAGTCTCCTGGGGAGTCTCTCACAGGCTGTTTCGCTGAAGAAAATAGGATGAAAACACACGTTATGTTTTGGCCTGCGTGAGTAATAAAACCACATTTCTTCTTCCCTCGCACGAAAAG
>JAPTHA010000007.1:17924658-17936939 GCA_029814585.1 Gymnapogon annona
TTTTTTTTTTTGGTCCAATATGGCTCTTTGAACATTTTAGGTTGCTGACCCCTGACCTAAAAGAACGGTGACCAGGGCAAATGACAACTTACAGACATACTAACAGAAAAGAAAATGAGGCAAACTATATATAGGAGTTGGTTCCAAATGCAGGTATTCCACTCTAACTCTACTGTCTTATACCTCCAGGTCCTCACTTCGTTGCAGTGAACAACAAGAATGAGATTGTTGTGACGGATTTTCATAATCACTCTGTAAAGGTAAGGAATTCTACCGATACGTGATTGTGTTCGTGGTATTGATATAATGTTGGACCATGTTGAGGTGCTGTTGTCCTCCTCCAGGTGTACAGCGCAGACGGGGAGTTTCTGTTTAAGTTTGGTTCCCACGGTGAAGGCAACGGGCAGTTCAACGCTCCCACAGGTGTGGCCGTCGACTCCAATGGGAACATCATAGTAGCCGACTGGGGAAACAGCAGGATACAGGTGAGAACTGCCCAGTCGGGTTATTTCAGTCTCCGCTGAATATTTATACAGAATTAGTACAAATGGTCATCTATAAGATGACCATTTGTCGTCATATATATATATATATAAATATTGACTGGGAAAATGTAGGCTGAGTTTTTGGCCCATGACACCAACCCTTAGCATATTAAGGTAAGCAGCACTTGAAGTTAAAGCAACCCTGAAATGAAAACATTTCTTGACTAGTAAAAAAAAGAAACAACAAAAATTCCAAGCATTTTTTTAAAGGGAATCCAAAAACTGCAATGTTCCCTGCAGGAAAGTGAGTTCAATACAGTTGCTCTACTCAATATCAGACATTAAAAATATAAGCAGTGGTATAAGGTTAAAAATATTACTTTGAAATTAATATACATTTAAACCAATCTGTCCATCCAGTATAGACATTAAATCAGAGATGTACTGTCATCATGCATAACTTATAATTGTTTGCCACACATTTCTAACATGTATATTGAATCTTAATTCATTCCTTGTTTAATTGATCTACTTTTTGAAACGTGCAACCTCTCCCGTATCTGAGTGAATTATTTTGTGTTTTTGAATACAATATCTCGTCATTCATTCATTTTTTCATGTGTGGTCTAAAAATCAACCAAGTCATGAAATGTTAGTGCATACAAGTTATTAAATATTGTATTGGTTGGTGTCTGGTAATCTGAACGGTTGTGAACTCCCATTGATCTCATCAGTAGCAGAAAAGTCAGGTTATTATGAGGTTTGTATCAGTTTACCAAAAACCTCCAAACAACAGGTCACGTATAGAACTATAGGGTACAGTCTGTGTAGTGACCTGAATTTATTTGTTTTTCTTAAATTGCTTATGTGTTTCGACATCAGTTACGTGTCATTTCTGACATAACTGATTGGTTTCCACACTCAAAAATGTGCTTTCATTTTTTTTTAAATTCATCTTCATCAATCATATTTTTAACTTGAGTCACTTTTACAATTTACAAATATTACAATCTTACTTTAACTTGAATTGGTTGATAAAGTGTTGGCACAAAACATTTTAAAACTTATTTCAGAAATTGTTTCAATATAAATTGGTCTCGTCGGCAAAATTAAACTACATTTTAGACAGATTAAACACATCACCATTTCAAATGATGAAAGGGCATTAAAATGTCAAGTGAGTTCCATCTGAGTTATTTCTTACAGGTCTTTGACAGCACAGGCTCCTTCCTGTCATACATCAACACCTCAGCAGACCCCTTGTATGGACCCCAGGGCCTCGCCCTCACCTCAGATGGACATGTGGCCGTGGCCGACTCTGGCAACCACTGCTTCAAAGTTTACCGCTACCTGCAGTAGGAGGACGCGCACTGTGACCCCTCCCACACTGACCTTTAACACACACCAACAGTGGATGTAGAGCTGCAACATGACACCACATACTCATTTTATTTTTCATCTCATCTACAAAAATGACAAGTATCATAAGGAATAAAATGAACTCTTGTGCTTCTCTAACAAAAAAACAACTACCGTATACTTCAATAAGGAACAAAGTATCCGCGTCAAAAAGATGGCATAAATCTCTTATCTGTCTTTTTTTCAATCATAAATGTGACATATTGTTAGATCTTTTTTTTTTCAGTTTTGAAGGTATTTTTATACACTGTCCATAATGTTGGAATCAAATATCGTTATAGCTTTATACTTGGTTATATTGGTTTTCTTCAAACAATTGTGACAATGTATTCTTGATAATAGTGTAATTACTGATACTGTATAGATAGGAATAAGAGGATTGAGCCTGAAAACCACATCATTCCAACTTTATGGACAACAGTGTATTTTTTTTGTCTTCAAAGCACAATGACCTTTATTGAAATCCATACTCAAAAACAAACTATAGAGGCATAAAATGACGTTCCATGAGAGTGAAGGTGTGTGTGTGTGTGTGTGTGTGTGTGTGTGTGTGTGTGTGTGTGTGTGTGTGTGTGTTAGTGAGTGGAAAAGTGAGAAGCAGAGGCAAGGACAATGAAATACCACTAATATCATATAATTCTGCTCTGATGTTTTAACCTGTGCATTCAGGTACACAACTGAACCACACCATGAGAAAACCACTGTAGTATTGTAGTGAAATCTAATCTAAGACCTTAGCCTGTAAAGTAGAAAAGAATAGTATAATACAACGCATCATTTTAAAACACTATATACTTACTATGGGAAAGGAGGCTGAAATCTGAAAGTTCAAGTAAAACATGCACCTTTACCTGATATTTTCTGCATTATATGCATTAACACAGGACAAATGATCCACAAATCCCAGTTTAAAACACCAAAAATCTCCTTTGTGACGCACAAGGGTTAATTAATTTTCCTTAAAGCTTAAAATAATCAACACTGATGTAATTTTAGAGAACAATTTTAAGCCAGTGAATTGTTTTTGGGGCAGTTTTGACTAAAACACTGCATAAACAGTGCAATTAATCAATCCATTTTCATAATCAACTCTGGAGTCGACACTTGGTGAAATCCATATAAATACAAAATGGATTCTACCATTCGACTGAAAATGTATTCTACACTTACTTTTGGAACAAGGAGTTTGACCTCTTTTTCTGACCAGCGTGGCTTCACCTGCTCAGTCAGACACAGTCATTTTTTCTGCATTAATATATAGGCAGCACTTCCAGCAAATGGCATCCACAAGTAAGAACCTCCACATAACAAAGATAACGCTTTGGTATTGAGATTACAAACGCTCAGGCCTTTCCTTGAACACTGTTGCATGCCAGTGTTAAAAGAAAAAAAAAATCCCACCCTGTCGTCACTGCCTTACAATTTACCATCAAATGCATCCAAACACACAAATGGACGTGTGTAACAAGAACCATTTCATAGTTTAATTCTGCACTTTATCTTTGCACATAAATATAACCATTTTATTTCTTTCTTTTTCCAAACTGTTAATGAGATGAGCAGACCTATATGCATGTTGTTTAGTTAAGCCCCAAAGATGAGCCTTAAGAAGCACAACAGCATTAGAAACCGCTATAAAATCGTACTTTATGAAAGGATTTTTGGACCTTTGATCCAGCTCCACATCAGCACAGTGTCCCCTGTTTTCTTCTAATAACCAAAACATTCTTCTTGACTCTCACCCCCACTAGTACTTGCACTTTTGTGTGTTCATACCTACAACCATAATGTAGTTGTACATAGGCCTATTTGGGTGTAAATAAGGTATCGGTGTCCATGTTGTTTCTCTGTAGACCTGCCTGTTCTAGCATTTACACTGAAAAAGCGGACGCGAACTCATGCCAAGTAGCCAACGGAACGACTCGCAAGCATCGGTAGAACAATGTTCTATACACATTATTTTGCTGTATTTTATTTTGTAAAAGGACTTAAGTTATTTATAGTTTTTTTTCTACATAACTTGTTCTACAAATTATTTTTGTAATTGGTGCATTTGAACTATCTCCTCTTTGCCAAACGCCACTTGTACATAAGCCTTGTATCTCGTAGCACTGACAGCTGTTTTCACCCACGCCCCCAAAAAACGAGCTTGCATCTCAACAATAGGAGTCCCTTCTGCCAAAATGTCTTGTAAGTTGTTGTTGAACATTGCACAAAATACAAATATTCTAAGAGTTATATAGTTTGAGAGAGTAATATATGCCTCTGTGTATAGTTATCATTTAACATAATCAGAAATGTATTGTATATTACAATCCTATTGTCGTTGTAGCTGACCTGCACCTTGATCACGGGTTATTTTCCAGTATTGATTTGGTTGACCAGCGTATTGAAGGTTTCCTGTGTGGCTCTGACAGGAACACACCACCAGCTTACGAGCAGAGTGTTTGTGTTTTGATGAATGAACTCTGACCTGTAACACATTGTCTTTTTTCTGTTCTAGAAGTGTAATGAGCGCTTTAGTAGAAGCCCCTCCCCCTCTGCTGCTTGGACTGCAGCAAAATCCAATGACGTTCTCTTCACGGTCTCATTTTAACGTCAGTCCATTTCTCACCTAGTACAGTCACAGACTTAATCATGCCTGTGTGAAATAAAGGGAGCACATGTAAATGAATCAATGCATCAGCTGTATCTTCTGCGGCTGAGTGTAATCCTACAAGATGCCACATTCACAAGATGAAATCAGTACATTCATGTAATCATGGCAAAGGTATAACTGTAAATATTAAAGAATGACACTCTGGGCTGTTGTGCACGTTCTTTTTTTACTCAGCAAAGGTTACATTTCACCAATTTGATGAAAATACAAGTGAAAAAAACATTAAAAAACATGTTCTTTGGTAGTTTTTAATGCGACACACTCTAGTGACAAATCTACTGTAAACAGGCTGCAATTATGAAAATGATGAAAGGTGGTTTTATTTATATTCAGGCATTTTTTCATACATTGGTGGACACTTCTAGTGCATAATTACTATGCATTTAGTCTTGTATATTTAAAGCCAAGTGGCCTGTGCATGCACAGAGGTCATATTAGTCATTTTGCCTTGCAATTACTTTGGAAACTCATTGAAGTAGGTTACCTAGCAACAGATAAACAATAGGACCATGTTGGCATGGTGTCTAATTTTGTTTACAGTAAGAAGACATGACAGCTGAGGCCAGTCAGCTAAAAATAGTACAATTTACCAAGTGGAAGTGTATCAATCCAAGTCCTACAACTGCATCTTTTTAGCTTTCTTATACATACTAAAACTTTAAAGGGAATCTTCATGTACTGACTAATCCCAAATTAGTGGCTGTTGAGATCTGACAGAGTATTACCATTGGTCACACGTCAAGCAGAAGCAGACAGCTTATTAAAACAGCTTTATTATTAGTCATGAGAAAATACAAGTACTTAAACTGGCCTTAACGAAAGTTGGGATGAAAAAAAAACTTGACGTTAATGGGAAAAAGTGAGAAAATGTGAAATTGCTTTTTGACTGTCCTATACTGAGAATAAACCGCTCAGCACCATGGTCATTCCCATTATTGAACGGTTTCAATGGTTCCCCTTAATGATCCTGTATCATTGTACAGCCAGTCTTCTATGCAGCTCTTTATTAATACCATGTTTGTAAAGAAACAGTGAAGTCACTACTGAGTCACCACCAGAGGAGAGAACAGTTTTCTCACCTCCCCCTTGAATGTTCTGGCAGGACAGACTGAATCAGCAACCAAATCGTCACGGAAGGTTAATTGTGGACATTTCAACCATAAAAATGAAGGAGAAAGTGTTTTATTTTAGACTACCTTCAGAACACTTCCTTCAGAAATGACTCTAATCCTGAGAACCACGGAATCAAACAGTACCTTATTTGGCTTTAAGACGAATTCGACAACGTAAAGCAGTGGATAGTGAAAGTAATACAGATTTTGAGAAACACCAGCTTTTTTTCCCCTCTTTTAATAGTCAGATTCACAAAAAACTGCTCAAATAGCAATGCTTGAATACAAGGGACAATATATGAAAACAGGCTTCAAATCAGTTATACATTAATAAAAAGATTTACCTTCACATTGGCAGACTGAAAACTGTTCAGGAACCTGATGAGCTCATTTGTACAGTTGGGTTTTGTAATGCGCTTGCAAAAAAAACATACAACCAATGTTGGTAATCTGCATCTGTAGAATGACACCTTCACAAAGTAGCACAAAATGCCAAGTAATTGAACTGAAACTGAACTAAATCTAGATAAAAAAAAAGCATGTAGATATACAATTAAAACATTACATGTACAAAAAGGGGGTTAAATATTCACATTAGATAAAGTTGAGTGAGCCCTTTAAAGAATTAACATGTTCAATATCAATGAAAAAAAATGAATAAATGAGTTACACCGTAAAATAATCAAATTCCAAATGGTTTTAAAACCTTGAACACAAAAGTTCAAATCAAGTCAATGAGAAGATTGCAATGGATTCAGGCTGCGCAATGGAATGGCTTAAGTATTAAGATCACAGGTTCAAACACCGCAGACCAACTGGTAAGTGATGACATGTCTGGACAGGACAGTCTATACAGAAATCTAATTTTATGTTACATACCTAAAAGCCACTGGCTGCTCATTTCCAACACCAAGGGTACGCTTACAGTTACATGGCAGACTAAGAAGTTCTAAGACATCCACGTATCCAACAAAGCACACGCTGGCAGGACTAAGCCTTCAGTATGTCCGCCCACAAAGCAGCAGCAAAAAACAGTCAAAGAAAATGCTCATTATACAAAGCAAAATATGTGACATGAAACTTATTAAAAAGAAAGTAACCAGTAAAGATACAATCTGAGGCACTGGTTACTGAAAGGCTAAATACTGAGCTCAAATCAGAAGCGGGGAAATGTGAGAACAGCTGGGGGAGTGTCAGCACTTGGGGGCCTGTTCTTCAGTCGAGGGTCCACGTGGGAAAATGTTGGCCTTCAGCAGCTATCAATGTGATAACGATGCTCCTCTTCCCGACAAGGCCACTTACACCCGTGCTGCCTGAATAAACCTGGCCTGTCCAGCCGTGTGGTTTTGTTAATGGGACAGAATCTGTTTAATGCTCCAACTAGAGCATCTGCATCCAGCAGAGTGATAGACAGCAGCTACGCATCGCTCCAACGGCCAGCCACAGTCATCACGGGACAACACCAGCCTACAGTGTGTGTCTACACTGATAAATACCAAACGGAACATTTCCGAGCTTCAAAATTAGATCAACGGTTCTCTTCATCATCAGCGAGTTTGTACACCTGGCAATTCTTATCAAACAGTTTTCTTTTCAAACCAGTAAAAAGACGTGGCTCTACGCAACTCTGTCACTCCAGCCTCATGAATGTGATAAAAACCAGCCCCCCCTCATAAAACAGGTGAGCCACCCTCAACTCTTATTTAAAGGCTCCTTCAATCTCTCAGTAATAGTGGCAGATCTGCAGCCTGCTGCCGGGGTCGTTTTTCCCGGGGCTAAAGAACGGGTAGACCGGCTCCTCAAAGCAGGTGTCAAACATGTACAGCCTCTTCATTGTGACCGCGTCATAGAAACTAAGTCGGCCGTTGTCGTAGTCGAGATACACACCCACCCGGGGTGAATTCCAGTAATCGGCGACCGGTATGCGGCCATCCTCCCCGTTGGCGTAGAGCCGGTCCTGCAGACACAGGCTCCAGTAGCCTGCGGAGGGAGTGAGGCTGACGAAGCCCTTCCTGTTGCTGCACTCTGTGGTGACCCCCAGGTACCACACGCCTTTGTCCCTCACATCCACCTCCCAGTAGTGCTGGCCACTGGCGTACTGAGCAGTGGCGAGGACGCCACAGAAGCGCGTGAAGCGAGCTGGCAGGTCTGGTTCCTGGTTGCGGACACGGCCCTCCTCCACTTTGGTGTCAAAGTCTGAGATGAGCAGGTTTAGGTGGGCTGTGTCTGGATCCAGGGTGAGGTTCTGCGGCACTGCACAGGAAGAGAACATCTGTTACATTACAAGAACAAAACAAGAGCCTGGAAACCAGCTGAGCAGCAAATCCAAACAATACTTGTGACTTTCATTGGAGTGTGTTCTCTAGAATCAAGAAGTCTCTAGTGATAAATACACAAGAGTTAACCCACTTTCACATTTTCATTTCCTGATGTCATTTGGGATTCATCATCGTTTGTACACATAGGCGTATCGGGGTTGCCGCTTTGGGGATGTGGAGGCATCCCCAGTGGCAGGTTGACTCCTGGTTACTAGTGAATATGTTTGGGTTCTTCAATGTGAACCTGGCTGGTAGACCCATATTTTTAAAACGTAACAGTGGTCAGCCTGGTGATGTGAACAGAAACAATATGGATCTTTCAACAGAGTGGACCCTCACTTGGTCACACCAGCACCTCTTTCGCATCTACTGGGACTAAATTTATTTAGTACCAGTTACTAAATAAATTTGCTTTCTGCACTGTCATCCCCCTTGACCAATGGCAGATGATAACCTTCTGTAGACGAGAAGGACCAGATGGCGGAAATTTACAAACACATTCCGATGTAAATTCTCGCACATTAGTCGTCATTGCCCTGAACATGACACATATTATACTGTTTATGTTACGGTTATTGTGTAAAGGCCATAATCACCCAGCCTTAATTCAACAACCTTAATGTAATTTGACCAACAATTGCTTCAGCCTATAACCTGCAGGAACTCCTTTCCAATGCAACTCTCAGAGGCTGAATTAAAAAGTCTAAATGCAATTTATTCCTAAATAAGAAAAGCTATAAAACACTACATAATGTGGAAAGTCAAGAAGACTTAATTAGAAGGCTAACAATAAGCAGTGTGAATGTATTTGTATGTGCAGGATACATACTGGTATGAAGAACATGCATCATTTTCTTCCACATGATAAGCTGGAAAGGCCCTGAGAAATCTGTGAACTCAGTCTGACAATTAACTGGCTCAAAAGAGTTGAAGGGTTTGCAGTGTATAGCTCTGTAAAAGAGGAGTCAATAACATCATGTCAGAACAGTTACAATGTGTGACAGCTGTACATAAATACCTGACTGAAGTTCAAAAGGCACTTACTCATCGAATGTTTCAGCGAGGCTCTAGGGGAAAGACAACATTCCACATATTAGGATGAACATATAAAAACTTGACTTATATCATGTTTCAAGGACGAGCAACACAATTCCAAACACAAAAAGGCCTTCTGGCTCATGATATTCAGCCAAGATTAGAAAATCTTACTCCTCCTCTTTTTAAAACTCGAGTACAAGTGTGGTGATTTGAGATAAAGAGCAAAAATAGTGAGACTGACCTCAAAACTAGTTTTTCCGTTGATATGGACGTGGATATCAGCTATAGCTTTGTCTACAGCTGCAGCCTCCGCCTCCACAGTCTTCAAGTTGTCATCCATTACCGCCATGGTGGCCACTTCCTCAGCATCAAGGCTGTCCAGCAGAGAGTCTCTCTCATCAAGTAAAAACTGGACTAAAGCGCCAACATCTGCCTCAATCTTTTCCTTCAGTCTCTGTTTCTTCAACTAGTGCAAAGACGAATAAATGGTACAATTACCAAAACAAATTACACAACAAGATGAGTTCCAACACAAACAACCAGCAGTGAGCGACGCATCAAACAAAAGTGAAGTCAAGAAATGCCAACAATGAATGCTCTCTGAAGTTGATGACATACCCTCACTTCCTTTTTGGTGCGTTCATCTGCGGATTTCACTTTTACACACTGAGATTTTTGCCAGTTGAGCTCCATAAGCCTGATATTCAATTCCACCTTTGGGAAATAGACAAACATAAGAATTCAGGATAATGAATAATGCAATGGAGGAAAAATGGACACACGCAGTATATGTGGGCTTTACCTTCATGTCATTTATAACTTCTGGCACTGGTGCCACTTCATGGTGCCTGAAACAATGAAGAAAACACCTCAACATAATGTATGAAGTAGTAAGAAGAGACTTCTCAAATGGAATTGGTTTACACTTGTCATTAACCCAGTGATCCACTTGTATAATGAAAAAGTATCACTGAAGGCATTTCCCTATCTTTTTGCAATGTATGTGAATTTTGAATTCAGACCATTAACTTCCAGACATAAAAGCTCCTGCCAAATCAAATATGCGAATTGGATTCGCTGTGGCGACCCCAGAAGGAGAAAAGCTGAAAGAAATCATCACCATTAAGGTCATTGGTATTAAGGTCTTAAGACCAGGACTGCATTTTCCATGTCCAGTTACTTTAAAAAGCAAAGCACTTTCCCAAACTGTTCTTCTCAATAACACAACTGCCAACATTTAAAAAGGTGCTGCATTTAAATGACTAAGTCCAGTCATAATGACTTTACCTTGACCTAAAAGAAAGACATGCTTAAATTTAACTTGCGAAACCATACATTTCTACAATTTCCTGGTGAATATATATTCATACAACTGAGCCTTAAATTCCATGCATAAAAAATAATAAAAAACAATATATAGAATATAATTTTACTTTATAGAGTTTACATAAGCGAGCCCAAAACCACCAAGCAATATTAACAAATCCAAATGTTGCATTTTCTCCATTGCCGAATGTGACCAGAACACAAACCTGTGTGCTCTAGATTCTCTGCAGACTACACAGATGGGCCTCTTGTCAGTCTGGCAGTACAGTTTCAGTTCTTCTCCATGTTGCTCACACTTGCCATCCACTTTAGTAGGTTTGGAGGGTGTAGCACAAGACCCGAGGCAGTCCAGGTCATCCAGTTTGGACACCAAGTTCTGCACCAGGTAGTTTTTAGTGAATGTCCTCTTATTGAAAACCTGGAGGCAAGGCAAATGTATTTGTATAGCACAATTCATACAAATACATGATATTAATGTGCTTTACAGACATTAATATCATTAAGAGAAACTAAACTCTAAAAGGGAAAAAAAGATTATGCCAGTAAAAGACAATATCAATAGCATTAAAATGATATATTGAATCTAAATAGAAGTGAGGGTTTCAGCAAATGTTTTCGAGCAAGACTGGAATGAATGAACAGTTGGTGCAGAGCTCACCAGAGAGTGTTCTACAGGTGAGGAGCACAATAACTGGAAGCTGCTTCACATTGTTTCGTTCTGATTTTCGAAACACAGAGAAGATCTGTCCCTGATGACCTGAGGGCTCTGGATACTTCATATGGAATTAATAAGAGTAGAGTATATTTTGGTCCTACAACATTTAGTGCTTTGTACAAAAACATTAGGAATTATTAGGTGTAGTGATCTGAGCACTGGTGTAATGTGCTCCATTTTCCTGCTGTTTGTAAGAAGTCTTGCAGCAACATTCTTGATCAACTGCAGTTGCCCGATTGATTTTTTTTTTTCAGTTCAGTAAAGACAGAATTACAATAGTCCAATCTACTGAAAATAAACACGTGAGCAAGTTTTCCCACGTCTTTGGACAGAAATCCCTCGATTCTGGTGATATTTTCCAGGTGGTAATAAATTTAGCAAAGACTTTTCGATGATTGCTAAAATTGAAGTCAGAACCAATAATTACACCAAGATTTCTGGCATTACCTGTTGTCGTCAGTGACATCTCTAATCTCACTATACTATGTACAATGACAATAAAGGCTTTCCACATGGAGGTAAGGACAGTGCTGATCTTTGACCTCTCATTTTTGAGACCAAAAAAAGATCATTTGGAGGAATCAAGAGACAAACGGAGAAACCCGCAAAAAATCTGCCTGTACCTCTACCTGACCGTTTTTTTTTGTTTTACCTGATGTGACCTTAAATACCCAAACACGAAACCCCAACTGCTGTCGAAATATTTACCTGAAATCAGCTCATTTGCTAGCTAACGTAGCAACGGTACCTGCGTAGCATAATGCGCAGTTAACATTATTTACTTTTCTGAACCTCAAGGGTCAGGCAACGTCACTTAGCATTTATCCTCAAAAAATTTACAACACTTAGAAGTGAAAACGTATAAGACGCTGAAACAACGTTGCCATACAACGCGTTGAAACCAACCGTTCTGCATTGTGGACACTGATAGCCGTAGTCTCCGCCATTTTCATCCCAGTGCATGCAGATGCAAAAGCGACAGAAATTGTGTCCGCATTTGAGGATGACGGGGTCTTTGAAGAAGTCCAGGCAAATTGCACACGTGAGCTCTTTCCTCAGGTCGTCTCCACCGGCTCCAGCGGTAGCCATGTTATCATCAACGCAAGTAACAGCGCAATAGTGCCGCCGCAGGAAGTGAAGGACGACCACGGCAGGAAGTGGGCATATTTGAGGTGCGTCATCTCCCTGTCGACCAATCAGAGCCATCCT
>JAPTHA010000007.1:18058348-18073164 GCA_029814585.1 Gymnapogon annona
CACACACACACACACACACACACACACACATGCACACACACACGCACACACACAGACACACACACACAAACATACGCACGTGCACAAACACATTTCCTCTCGGATAGTCATTAGCCGGAGAAATTATTCCAATATTGCTGCCATCCTCCAAACGAATTTCATGGATGTCATTTATTGACTGTGTGTTCAACTTGGCAATTTAACCAAAGCTGATTACGTGACTGAGGTGCTGTGTGCATGAAAATGTTGAATTCCAGGGTAATGATGGCATTCTGGTTGTTTTTCCTTGTTACTGTCTGTCATTACTTGATCTATGTTGGTTTGTTTTTATTATTTAACCTGACGTCACTGTCGGTCACAAACCTCATAAGTCCATTTTTGGTCTTGTGTTTGTTAATTATTCATCCTCCATTTTGGCATTATGGTTTTGGAAAAAGCGTGACTGAATCATTTATCCCCATTCATTTATTTAGAATAGACATAATTTTTCCAATTTTCTGAAAAACAATTATTTTGGACATAAGAGGTTTTGACAATACGCAACAATTAAATGCTAAAATGTGTTTTATTAGTAAAAAAAACAAAAACTGAGAAAAATCAGGGAATATACCTCTCAGCTCATGTTAAAGTGAGATACAAGTAAGGAAAGCTGAGATCCTTGTAGAAACAAAGCTGCTGGAGGTTGATGGAGGGAGAGTGACAGTTTCTGAACACAGGTTATTTGCTTTATTAGTGATTCAGCAATGTGAGCGACAGTTTAAATGCGCTCCCCCGAATTTGGATTTACATAACAGGCAGAATTACAAACAGGTGAAAGCAGAGACCCTGCGCTACCGCTTGTGTGGCATGAAACAGAGATGAAAGGTAAATAAGTTCAAGCAGGAGAGCGAAAGGGGACATCAAACCACTGAGGTAAAAACGGCAATAAATTACACAGAGCACCTCTGGGTTTCAAACTACAAATAATTTAATGCTTGTACCCAAAGCATTTCTCTGGGGGACCCTTCGCTGACGGGTCATCTCCGATGGACGCATTCAGCCCCTCGTTATCATCTGTGGGACTTCAATAATGTATACTGTCTTTGTCTTGTTGTCCATGTTGTGCAGGTTTTCAGTTTGTGGTGTATCTGTTCTGCTCTGTTCTTGTTTCTACTCCTTGTCTATGCTGCTGTTGCTGAAATTTCCCCTCTGGGGACTAATAAAGGGAAGTCTTATCTAATCTAATCTAATAGTAGTCTGTTATTAGGAAATTTAACTATCTGGATCATTACAAATCCTTAAAATAATCACATGATTACTTTGATTTGGTAATAAACATGGAAAACAAAACCCAGAATGGATTAAAAACACAAGTATATTACTCCACAAAAACTGCATAAATATAATTGTACTGTACCACCTCTGTGTTTAGGATGTGGTACAGAAGAAGGAACATTCCTTCACTCTAGGTGGCAGTGTTCCTAATTGCAGGGGTTTTGGCAGGGGGCATGTGAAACTCTGGAATATTCCTGGGGTCACATTTCCACTGGACCCTGAAGTTTGTCAACTAGTGAATTTAACTAGTGTGCTAAGAAACTGACAAAAAACCTTCTGACAGTCGTCAAGAAACGTATTGTAATGGAAATTAGACACCCACCTTCCAATTAAGATGCGGTTAGAAGAAGTAAACAGTTGTGTGACCCTGAAGAAAATAACCCGACTGGATGCACAAGAGGTGTGAGATCAACATATGTCTCTCTGCGTGGTTCACTTAGTTATGGCCTTGGTTTGTCTTGTCTGGTCTTATTTTGTTTTATTTTGGCTGTCGCCTCTGACCCTGTCATTGTGGGTCGGGAGCATAGTCTTGTGGTGTATGAATGTAGCAATGTTGTCTAATGAAAAATGTATATAAAATATTATATTTGAAAAACCCAATTATGAGAAGTAATTTTGTTTTTAAAAATATTTTATTTAGATTTTTTATTAGACAATATTCCAGTTACATTCATACACCACATTATCAATATGACCAACAACATTACTGACCTACAATGGCAGGATCAGACACAAAACTGAACAAAACAGAACAACACAAAACAAAACACAAAACCATAAATTAGTGCACAACCCACTTCGCAGCGAGACATAAGTTAACCTCAAACCTCCTACATCCTACAAATTCTGCATTTACATTATAATTCATATTCTGCATCATATATTATGTTTCACATCCATGTACCTGAAATATAATTTTCAAAAAGGGCAACATTAACGCATCACACCACGTACGCAGAACAGTAGGCGTGTGTCTGGATGAGGGTGGGGGATATTAGATTAGATTATATTAGATTAGATAGTACTTTATTCATCCCATATTCATTGCACAGAGAGGAGTACATACAGCGCTACAGTAGAATAACAGAACGCAGAAACTCTGAGCAGACACAATTAGGAGAAGACTTCTTTGGATAAAGACGGAAATAATGACGCAAGGATCTGTAAGTTTGTCTAATTTTCTCCATGTGTAGTTTTATAACCTTACAACTGATAAAGTCGGTGGAACCTTTTCAATTGTAACTACTGTTGAGGTTTTTGTCCAAAATGATTAAATATTGAAATGAGAAACTGTTAAATTTAAACTGCAACTAATTGTGGTTGTTCAGACCTGTCACTCAAAAAATCAATTATATGGGAAATATCTTTGTGTAAAATATTTGTGCACTGAGAGCTTATTAACAGGAGATGGTCACTTATCAGAGGGTTACACACATGAAACTGATATGAGTCCTAAAAAAAATAAAAATATAAGGTATTGACTTTGTATTTTTGGAGAGAAGTTGAGTGTAAGTGTAAGGCAGCCAGGACTTTTCGGAGCCACCTTCAGAGACTGTCAGAGGTATTTACTCCTTAAGGATACCTGTGCATTGGGCTTATTTTGGAGCTGGAGTCCCTGTCATGGGAAAGACTCAACAACCAGATGGAAAGGTCGCTGCTAACTTTAGCTGGTACTTGCAGATTGTTGTAAAATCACCTGATGCTTTTCGTAAAAGGTGTAAAATGGGAGTTTAGGGGGATCCAATTACAGAAAGTATATGTAATATTAAACATAACTAGGCTTTCATTTAAATATAAAGGCATGAATTTGGATTTTCATTACCATCAAATCAGCCAATGACAACTCCAGAGGGAGAGGACGCTTCATCTGGATCTACTGCAGCTCTGAACACACTCCCCGGTCGTCATTTTTATGTTATAGATACTATTAAATGAAATTACACAGACAATAAAACGGTGCATTTGCATTAAAGTCAGCCCAACATTATGAGTTTGTGTTCACTGATGAAGTCTGCAGAAACAACGACGGTCTTTAAGGTGTCTGTTCATGGTTATTCAGTGAGGCTTAGTACATTGACTAAACAAATATGTAGATGTAATGACATTCGGGTGCGTCTCAGAACAAACAAAACACAATGATGATAAGGGATTTTACCCCCTACCAGGGTTTCCGTCACTCTCTCTGATGTAGTTCTGGATAGGTAAACAGTTCACCATCACTTCCTGTTTGAGTGTTGCTCTTTCTGTGTTCGAGCTCATTTTGCTGCTAAAAACAGACAGCGTGGCTGCACCCCGTATGAGACACGTCAGACAGAGGTGAAGAGAGAGAACAGAAAACATTTAAGGCTGGACATTTCGATGCTGTTCAGTACAGAGTGTACCCAGGACCTCCTTCAGCAATCAGAGGCTTAATGGACGCCTGGCCAGTGGAAACTGCAGGCACAGCGCTTAAGTGATGGATGTGAGATGCGGGATGTCACAGCTATACTCGTGCTAACACACACACTTGCATACACACAAACAGCTTTGGAAAATGGGATGCTCGAGAAACAATTGAGCTTTAGTTCATCCTGGCATCACAGTACATGCGAGTGTGTTGCTCTGCCAAAAGAGGCGCCGTGGTTGGACGCATGCTCCTTTTTGTGGCAGTCTGATGATTTGTGCTTTCGATCCTCATTAAGGCATATGCAAACAACGGCAGTCAGGATCCGTTCTATTTTTATGACATTAGCATATTCCAGACTAGACCAGCTCACAGTCTTAATAACAACAATCAAACCTAATTTCTAGTCTACATGAATTAGCATCAAACTCATGTGTTGTCTCAAATACGGCGTTAAGCTCGGTGGTCTGTCTCAGCTGTTTGCGACTTAGAGCAGAGGAGGCACTACTCCTCCAATAAACTGTCACTGCGGTCCACCTCTGCATCTTCTTGTCTCTAATAGAGACACGGAGGGAAGTAAACAAATACGTTAGCCTCCACCCAAACTAATTTGATTAAAGGTCTTGCATATTAGCTTGTGGTGTTCCTGCTCATCCCACCCAAGCGTATCAGTATCCTCATGGGAGAAAGCTTTTGTAGCAGATCCTTCCCTCTAAGATTCACCCTTTTGCAGGAAAGCATTATTTTTATTTATTTGTTTATTTATTTACAATTCATGATTCTCAAATCTGACACAGCCGAGAAACCTTATCAAACCTGATCCCATCTTTTCCATCATGGAGCTAAAACCCTCTATAATCCACTAAATCATAGGAATAAAACCCAATGGATTTTTCAATGCAGTTTTTTTTTGCATATTAGAAGTGTAGGGCTGAATATATTTTGTGATTTAGTGATTTATTCCAAACATGCAATGAAAGTTTACATACAAATAAAACAGAAATAATAGTACAAATCAACAATCAAGGCTATTTTAAAAAGAAAACAAATAATTAAGAAATGACAATAGATTCATTTATATGCACAAAAAGGAGTGGGAAGAGGTGCAACTAATAACATTTTGTGTTTTACAACATTAAAACTGGCAACAACCCTTGTAAAACTAAAACATATATTTCATATATTTCGTATTGATTAAATTCTTCAATTTGAGTAAATATAATAATAAAAAAACTGCTATGGTAGGTGATCTTCTATTTGTCCTTCTACTTCACAAACCAGCCTCCCTGATAAATTCAATCAGTAACAAATGTAATGGATTAATAATAGCCTTAATGATAAGAAATGCTATCTTTTATGCTTAAGTGATGTGAATGCAGTCTGTAATGAAACTGTTTTTATTCAGATACTGCATCATGGGCGGCTAACTTTCCTTATCGTGCCAGCCAGAAAAGAGGTGCTTAATTCTCAAAGGCTGGTTATCTAATTTTAGCTGTCAGGTGTTAAAATGGCAGGTCGCCACATTGTGTGAATGGAGATAAAAGAGCTGTACGTGCACTTCAGTTACGTTCACTCTCATCGTCTGAACGTTTAGTGTGTGTGTCTCATTTATCAGTATGCCCTGCCTGTTTTGTTGTTTGTGAATATTTCCTCAATACAGACACTTGTCACTCTTCTCAATCAACCGGCTCCATTCTTATTCTATTTGTTAACCCCTCAATAACCCCCCTTACCCTCCCCACCTCTGTTGTTAAATATCTACGGTTGTTGCTATTCCTACTCGTGCCTCTCCTCTACTCTTCTGCTGGCTTGTCTGTTTATTTACATTTCCACGTTGAACATGGCCGACACTTTCAAAAGCTTAAGAGACCCCCACTCCACCCCCCACTAGCCTGAAGCCTCTGTTGTTGCGCCAGTGCTGTGTTGTGCAGTCGTCACAGCGGCTGGGTTTAGTATATGGTCTTCTTCCTGTTCACAAAGAGGGGCTGATGGTGCCACCGCAACGAGTGCTCCAATATAATGTGCTTCTATATGTCATATGCCCCGTGGGAAGACTAATAACCACTTTAGAGAAACCAGAGATCAGCCACCGCGACTACAAGTGTGTGTGTGTGTGTGTGTGTGTGTGTGTGTGTGTGTGTGTGTGTGTGTGTGTGTGTGTGTGTGTGTGTGTAAGAGGGCTGGAGTACGGCTTAATGGATATTGCAGTAGATAATGTAGACACAGAGAGGTAGGGAGTACTAGAGATTGTGAAACAGTCATTTACCATCCTTAATTCTGTCCCTATATACAATTACATATCCACAAAGTAAACCCCCCCCCCATGAATGATTTGCATAGTGACATTATAGAAAGGTTAGAGATGGTCAATACGGCAGCACAACATCCACAGCACTACAGCCATTATAAATAGATGGAAGGCAGGACGGGCAGACGAACACATCACTCAGTTCCAAAGCCTTCTGGTCCACCCAGCCAGCTATTGACACCTGGTAACCATGGAGACAGGTTTTGGTTGATTGTTTATTCCCTTGCATCGGGTGAAGGAATGAGATGAGATTTGAGAGTCCAGAGAGATAGCTGAGAGAAATAAAGAAGACAAGACAGCACGCAATCATTTCTCATCATGGAAGAAAAGTTATGCACACAAAAATAAATATTTTGATTGAAATAAAAGTCTAAAATTAGTCAGCAAAATCTTTTACTATGGGCAAAAGCTAAAAATCTACTAAAAGATTAAAATAGCACATACAGAGACAAAGTATATAATTGATTAAAAAAAAGGATTCATAAATTGAATGCTTAATTAATCCCTAATGCGGAAATTAAAATGCCATGGACTCCCACCACTCATCACACAGTACAATGAACACAACATCATGATGAACCCTATACTTTACGACAGACACTTGTATCATCAGTGCAACAGTGTATTGTCCCACTATCAATTTCAAATAAAGTTGTCATTATAAAAACGCACCACAGTGGGAACCAAAGAGTTCCTTAAACAATCAGGAGAACATCACCATTCAAATTATATGCATCAGTGATCATATACTATCATTTCTATTTGATTCCCAATATGCAGTTCTACAGAGCCCTACAGGCACTGAATCATTAACTAATGACATGGAAACTGTGTACATGATGTGAATGCCTTATATACACAATAATTATGTAAAGAATAATTACCAAGGGCTCTAGGTAAACTAATAGGAAGTAAATTAAATGTGAAGCAATGGAAAAATGGTCACCAATATTATGAAAAAAAATCTAATTATAGTTTCAGGATATGGACACATGACTTTGTTCTTATAAAGGGAAGCTGTTTTGCTATATTATCAGGACTATAAGTCAGTCTGGAGTATAAGTTGCACCAGCTAAAACTGCATAATAAGGAAGAAAAAAAAATAGTCACACTGGACTATAAGTTACATTCTTGGGGGAAATTTATTTTGCAAAATCCAAGACCAAGAACAGACATTTCATCTTGAAATTTAAGTTATAATAATAAATAGAATAGAGAACAACAGGCTGAATAGGTGTATATGATGATAACAATACACACTGACGGATATTCAGCTACATGAAGCATAGACAACCAGCTGAATACATGTCTGGTATGTTAATGTAATATATTAACACTTATTCACACAACTATAGCATAAAGAACATGCTGACAAGTTCATGAAACTTTCCATCTCACTGCAAATCACTAAAGCCATTGAATTCTTTATCCCTGGTGAACAACTGAGCAACTTTCTTTTTGGGGGCCTTTTTGGGGGGTCTTTTTCAGATAGCTTTATTGGTTACTGGTAATGTTGAAATTGTACATCATCAGTGGTACACGAGTAGCAGATACTGGTACATAAGCCTTAGAGTGCTCTTGCATGGCTGTCAGCGTGAAAATAATAAATATGAGAAATTATATATTTTAATAATTTCACATACAGGTCATACCTGAGTATACAGTAAGTTGTATCCCGGCCAAACTATGAAATAAAAAGTGTGACTTATTGTCTGGTAAATACTTTTTATATTTATCCTAAAAGGGAACAAAGTGTTACACTGTGAAAATATCACACTTCTGTCTGACTTTTTCCTCTAGGTCCAAATCAAAAGACCAAGTATACACCAAGGTGGCTCGAAGTGCAGTGAGCAGGTCCTGGGTATGATGTCATGATTGGAAAAAAGGGAGAAGCTCGAATGGACCCGAAAAGAACTCAAAGAGAGGGCAACGGAGAATCAGAGTCCAGATTAGGGTCCATGTGAATCGAAGAAATGACCGGGTTATTGAAGCATAGAGGTATGTGAAGACATTTATGTGGCCACACTGCTGGCTGGGCAATCAGCTCCTAAATAGCTGAGTAATCAGTCACAGCCGAGGAGTGTGGCCCAGGTGTAGGGGATGACAATCAGTCCAAGTCCCTTGAGGGAGAGGGTGTGGCCTGGCCACAGCATGTGCTGACCATGACATATGATTGTCCTTCAGTGTGGCGTTTGTGTATTCTCTTTGAGTCTGTACATGTTGTGTCCATGACATGCACCTTCAGAGGTTAATGACTCTATTTCAGCCCAAGTTGTGAATGGGACTGAGTGGTTGTTCATTAGGGTGTCCAGGGCCCCCCCCCCAAAACAAGCACACAGTCAAGACAGATTTTCCCACAGTCTGACTGATGTGAGCAGAACTTATGCTTTATCACAGACCCTATGAATTATAATATGCTGACAAGTGATAATGGTATTTTGGCTCAATAACTCAAAAAAAATAAATAGTCAATTTTTAGTTTTATTTCACTGTGATATTTCAATGCGTGGTACTCTGCGGCAAACGGGATGTGACAGTGATTCCTCATGTTGAACGAAGTGAGGGAATGAATCAGATGTGACTTTGGTTGAAATTTGCAAATGCTGCAAATGAGTGCGGATGGACAAACTGTGGTAAGAGACTATAGGTGGATTCATTAAACGTATTAAAAGTCTGCACATAACTCACTGTTGGAAATAGAGGGAAGGTAGTTTACCCAAGTTTAAAGTGGATAATTTCAGCTAATGACAAACGCAAAGTCAATAATGTTTGCCTTCACCAAGCTGGTGGAGCTGCTCTCTGACAGCTTAGGCTGAAGACTATTTCAGGTCACGCAGCTTCACCCACCGGTACCGGTTACGTAGCCACTGAGTCAAGATGATTAAGTAATGTGCTCTTACTATCTAAAGGTGTTGATACTACGTAGACAGGGCAGGTCGTAGAGCCCAAGGGTTCCTCATCCTGTTTTGCTGTTTCTAAGCAGAGCTGTGAACACCTGAAGTGAAGTCCACCCACCCATTCGCTGAGTATAAACTGAACACTGGGAATAGTGTGTGAAATGTGAGGATTATTTTGCATCACACGTACACCTTCACACTTAGGTATGACTAGGAAATTTCCTTCACCCCGCTGTATAAATCTTATGGACTGTTATCAAGTTTGTTTGTTTTTTTTCATACCGGATCCTTTCATATAAAAAACCCTTAAATTGAGCAATAATTTCTCCGGCCACATTGTTTCATATCATGTGACATAACATGATATATATTTATGTGTATTGGCAGCCCTGAAATGCCAGCAGCTGAATATTTATTAGCATGAGGCATTTCTAAAACTCACTAGTCAAACACCAACATCAGTCTTACAATGAGCTGAGCCGGCGTTTAATAACATTTTTTTTTTATTAAAGGTCACCTGAGGAATACATTGAAATAGCGGGAACTTGTTTTATCCACTGCCACCGTCAAATGTTAAACTGATATTTGCTAAATGTTACCCATTTCTTCGGTCATGAATTAATGCTCAGTTAGTTACACTCAGTCTTGTTTACCTGTTTTGCTTCAGAAATAATTTTTAATAAACCCACTGAAAGTATTAATATGGAGAAAAAATATTAAAAGGAATTGCAATTTGGTACATTCACATCATGACAAATATTGTAATTATTTACAGAGGCGTTACTGATACTGAAACAGTCATTTTTTTCCCTAAAACTTTTATTTATTACAAACTGCACCTTTGCGTTGAATCTTGTATTTGCTACTGTACATAATGAACATGTGGGTAACGTGCTGGTACTCTATTCTATGACACTGAACAGTTTTATATGTGGGTGTAACGTTGAGTCTATTTGCATATAATGTACATGCATCTCTGCCACCACATGTACATTTTTCGAAATCTGCACCCGCTCTTTTGAAAATAGTTAATTCAATGTATGTCAGGTGATTAGGTACTGAGTTCCAGAGTTTCCTTCATTTTACAGGGTGATTTCCGACCAAAAAATATTTTACAGAATAAAAAATTGTGATGCCTTATAACTCTATCCTGATAGATCTGCTGCAGCTTTACAGTTTACAGAGGACTATGCCAATATCAATCTTTAATATCCATCTTTATGTCATTAAAACTAATAACAAAAATATTACAAACCTCCGCATCTCATATTAGCATAAGTGGCAGTGGTGATATCTCAACAACATGTATGCAAAATATACAGGTACTGTATGTATCTAAGAATAAACTTGTTATCTGGGACAATATGACTTTCACTGATGATTGAACCTATTGGCTTTAACCCATTAAGACCCAGAGACAATTTTATGGCAGTTCCCAGATTAATTTATCTTTCTTGAGTGGTTTATCAGTATTTATTTCAGTATTATGCTCTGTATTTTTGTTTTAAATAAATATTTTGTTCCTGCATTAAATTAACTGATTATGTAAGGTTAGGGTTAGGAAGGGTTAGTGTTAGAAAGGGTTAGGGTTAAGGTTAAGCTCAAATTAACAGAGGGTGATTATATAAAAAACAGAAAAAAACAACTTTTTTTTTTTAGCAAAACCTTGAATAACACCTGTGTGTGCATCCACTGTCATCAATAGCTGTGTTTTACACCAATTACAGGATTAATGGATCGGCAGGTATTTCACTTTTATTTTATCAGTAAATGATATTTGTCAGCAGTAGATAAGTAGACCTTTTAGTGTAAACATCAGTCTTTTGTTTGCGATGTTAAGGGTGTCATGTTTGGGAAAAGGGAGAAGCTCAAATGCATGAGATTGAAAGGGAACATAGAACATTTATTAAATGAACACAAACACAATAACTAAACCACAGCAAATAACAACCAATTACAACAATAACAACATATTACAAATAAGCACACCGCTTAACACACAGAACTACAACAAAGACCACAAACCAAACACACTACACATGAAAACCCAAACCTTACAGAAACAAAACCAGAGTCCAGATCAGAGTCCATGTGAATCAAAAGCATGTCCGGGTTATTGCAGGTTGGAGTATGTGTACACATTTATGAGGCCATGCTGCTGGCTGGGAAATCAGCTTCTTAAACAGCTGGGTAATCAGTGGCATCTGAGCAGTGTGGCCCGGGTGTTGAAGATTAACTAATGATGAGTCCATGTCCCTTGAGGGAGAGGATGTGGCCCAGCCCAGCATGAGCTGGCCATTACAAAAGGGGCTGAACGAGGACCTGAGTTTTGTGTGAATATCTGTGAAGAGTCTCAAAAATCCAGGTCACGGTAATCCAAAGAGCTTAAGTGGAGGACAGCCGGACTTCTGACCCAGAAGAAGTCCACACATCCTTAAACTCCACGGCAAGCAGCCAGAATAAACAATGTGAATGATGGGACTGAAACGACCCCTGAAGTATGTCTCCAAGCCAATGATACCAAAGTTCCATCCATCCATCCTATACAATTTCTTTAATAGAATAATAACACAACATTTTGTAGCATTCTGGAAAACATTTTCCCTCCTCAAAGAAAGCAGGTCAATCTTTACTTCACCTCAGAGTCGACCAATTAGATCCAGTGTCTGCTCCGCACTTTTGCTCACATTGAATTGTGTGTGTGTCTGTTTGGCTCAGCAGAGGGGGGTCGTCTCCACAGTTCATATTAAAGATTATGGGTTTCTGGTAAATCAATTTTCACTATAGGAGATAAGATAAGTTTTGGAGGTCAGAGAAGTGTTAGGACTGTGTGAGGAGTCATTTCTTCTAATTTTAGCTCCAGATTAGTGTGTTATTTGAGGGCAGTTTTGTCTTGTAAGGCGCCGGTGCTTAGCAATCGAGACAGCAGGATTAGGGCGAGAGGGTAGATATCAACGCTACACGTTCCACAGCCGCACACTTGTACCGCGGGCAAGGACACAATGGAAAGGTAACGATCTCCAGTGAGAAATAAAGGGCCACATTGATTTCCTGTTTAAACAATAAGCCTTGGTGGTGCTGAGTTAAAAGACGCTGCGGCTGGTTATGAAGAGAGCAAATCTAATTCAAGGCACTACTTCCTCTGGAGGTTTTTAGTTTTCAGACCATTGAGGGGATGCTCTCCAAATGGTTGGGTTCGAATTACACGCAGGCAGTGCTGTAATGATGTTAGAAAACAAAAGAGGGCAGATCAAGTGTGTCCAGCCAGTGGCTCACACCCTCGTTTAGTTTTTTCGAAGACCACATCCATCACCAAACCCATCCTCACATCTTCCCTGTGGTTTTCATCTCCTCTTCGTCCTCTCGAGAAAGGCTCGGCTCCGCACGGCTGAAACGTCGACTCAAACGCCAGCCGTTCTTTGCAGTAGAAGGCAGACCTTTCCTTTGAATTAAGGGAAATCCACTCTGTACTTTGCAGAGGGATGTTTCACTTTGTTCCCACATTGCTGTAAGAAACCCAAAGAAACCTGGTGGTAGAACGTTTCCTTTAAAGAATATACACTGGCCTATTTTTCCACCATGTTGAGCTTCAAACAGTCACCGGCCACCAAGAGCATTTACTCATTTAAATTTTTAATCACTGTTGAACCACATATTTTGTCAATTCATCTAAATAATTAGGTATGAAGTTGGTTCTCAGAGGATAAAACTATAGTGAATAATAAATCATTTAGGAAAAACATAAAAGTAGACAAAATATTTAGATGTTAATGAGGTTATAGTTGTAAGACTGCACTGCTCACTGTAATGAATGATAAAACCTGATGATGCATAAAGAAGAATTGAAACCTGTTTGGGTCTCACCTAAAGTTGATTAATGTGGTCAAACACTACATTTTTATGTTTATAACTAGGGTGTTTATGTCTTGAGCTTAATCAAAAAAATGTTTGTTTATTATGAGTCACAATAAACATGTTTACATGGATGCAAATGTTCTCTTTTTTCCCTGATTGTACAAAAAATATTCAGAATTACCTGTGCACACCTTCATAAAACAGTGTTTTTTCGAAGACCTTCCACTTAGTGAACCCAATGATCACTCTTTCGTCCCTTCAAGTCACCTTTTCAATATTTGCTCACCTCTGTAAACTTGTCTATGTCTTATTGATAAATATTGAACAAGAGGTGTTTGTCCTTGTGAACAGAAATGTGTGTTTTGTTTTTTTTTTTACAGCGACAATCTGTAGCGGAGAGGATCTTTGGAAGATGCATAAACATGTGTCACTGCTTGCAGCAAAACATTAAAATGCAGAAATTTGATTAGTTTCTGAATGTGTCATATATCCAAAGCATCCTCTTTGGTATAAACTGGTATAACGTACATCACATGTCTGAATAAATAAATATATATCAATTTCAGATTATTGCTAAAGTTGGACGATTGGTGAAAGTTAGACCATGCGCGGAAATATTCTTTATGTATTACTCGAACATGTAGTAGTTAACATTTAAAAGATTAATTGCAAAACATAAAACATTTAGAAGATTAATTGCAAAACATAAGCGTGAAAATATACATCCTACAGGAAATAAACCATGATGGCTTTATCAGTCGCTTCTTACCCTGAGGATAATAAATAAGAGGTTTCTCTTATTGATAGAAATGTTACACGGTAAAAAAAAACAAACAAAAAAAACAGACAAATTAGAAGTCAGCATGATGGATGACACTTCAGCCACAATCTCCAGATAAATGCCTGTGTGAATAGATGGCAGTTTGTGTGGTTTAAGAGAAGAGAGGTTGGAAAAGAGCAGCGAGTGACGGAAAGGACAACCTATTAAATCATAAATATGAGGCTGGAGTTGAGCCCTGGAGAGTCTTGTATATTTAAGTAAAAAAAATTACTGGAAATCAATACAATCTTTTTATTTGTTTATTTTTTTCATATTCTGTAAAATGTAGCTCTTGTCATGCTAAATTTTTGTCATTGAAATGTAGTAACCGGTCATTTCTAATGTATCATAATATTTATTAAATAATTTCTAAATCTAGGCCAAAGACACAATTGACTGACTTTTAATTCAATACCTTTTAATTATTGTGTACATTTAAATCTACTCAGTGTTATTGGCTGTCACTTTGTTGACATACGTTTTAAAATATTATTGCACTGCAAAAAGGGATTTTCAAGAAAGGGAAATTTGCTTATTTTGACAATAGTATTATGGTTATGATGATTATTATGGTTATGACTGGATCGCTCAATTGGTAAGGCGCCGGGCTGGTGCATAGGGGACCTGGGTTCAATTCCCTAGATGAGCGTCCAGTGGGTTATGTCAGGAAGGGCATCCGATGTAAAAACTCCCAATCAATTCAAATATGCGGATTGGATTCGCTGTGGCGACCATGGAAAAAGCTGAAAGAAATCATCATCATGATTATTATGGTTATGATTATTATTTAAAGTGCTGATAGAAAAAAAAAAGCATCTTGGCAGTTTAAGAATTTCAGCCTTGTTTTTAGAACATGTATGTTCCATTTTGTAGTTCAGAATTGTAAGCTTATTTTGAGTAAAATTATCTAGAAATGAGCTCTAAGAGTGTACAACATCAGCTATCAGTGTTTCCACCTTATTTTAAGCAATAATCCTTAAGCAGTAATCCTTCTTTTTTGCTTGAAAAACATGATTGAACCTAATTTTAGGAATATGTTTTTTTTCAAAGAAGGGCATATTTGTGTGGTGACACTTATCTTCTTCTTCTTCTTTCAGCTTTCCCTAAAGGGGTCGCCACAGTGAATCACTCCTCAATCTAACCCTGTCCTCTGTGTCCTCTTTCACACCAACTACCTTCATATCCTCTTTCACTACGTCCATAAACCTCCTCTTTGGTCTTCCTCTAGACCAGGGGTGT
>JAPTHA010000007.1:18075024-18093183 GCA_029814585.1 Gymnapogon annona
ATAGATAGATAGATAGATAGATAGATAGATAGATAGATAGATAGAGAAAGAGAGAGAGAGAGAGGGGGGAACATTTAATTTCTTACAGACCCTGTAGACCACATTGGGCCTTAAAGATCCTGTAGACCATTTTGGACCTGAGCCTGTTGACTCAGTGTCCTCACTGGAACTGGTGCCGTCAGAAGTAATGTATGTAGTAATTACCAAAATAGTCCCTTGCTCTCAAAAGGTTTAACAAAGTGATCATTGACAGTTTTATGTGTTGCCAGGGAGACACATTCACTGCAACTCTATAGTCAATCATGTGGCTGCACCACTGTTTTGAAAACAAAGGTTACAATTAGCAACTGAAACTTGTGACAATAAACCATAAATTAGCTGTTTTTGGTATCAAACCAGACTGGATGCATGTGTCATTATTTAGGGCAAAGAAAAAAAAACTACCAGTGAGATTTACTCAAGGGACATGGTGCAACATTAGGATTGAAGAGCTGCGGATTTAGTTAGTCTGGCACCCTAGAGCACCTAAACACCTGAGTGTATATGTACTTGTCAGAGTCAAGATACAAAACTGGGGAGGGCACCATTTAAATTAATTGCTGTTGAGTTCCTGCTAATTGCTGTATTGTTTAATGCAGAAGAAAAACATGTCTTAGTGTGACTGCGACAGTCACACAAAGAGGTGGAATTTAATCTGCTAATGTTTATTTATTTGTAATTACAGAGGGAGGCGTCAGAGTAGATTGCCCCTGAGAGAATTGTTGTATATATGTGTTTACAGTTGATATAAAGACTGGCAGGACATTAACAAACCACCAGAAGGAGACTGAACATGTTAAACCAAGAGTTTGGGTTCATGTAAAGGGGATGTGATGTAACGAATCACTTGATGTTGGACCCAAAAGCAGACAGAAACAGAATGCTTACAAATATATAAAGGTTTATTTTTAAAGTTCACAAGGAACATACACACCAGGATCAATCTACTATGAAAATCTTATAATGAACAAAAAGTGACCCTCAAAAACACATGCGATAATTTTAACAAAAAAACCTACAACAGGGAAATCAAATATTTAAAACTATAACAAAAAATCAGACTAGGTGGCAAAGGCACAATATTAGAAATTACAAATTAAATTTAGAAAATCAAACGAGGATTCAAAGTTCAAATCAAAACTACAAAAAGCTTACTTTACCAAAAACTCTCCAAGAAAGGCAGACAAAAGGAAACAGAATCAGAACAGACTCACATGCCAAGGCAAACAACGATCTGACAACTCAAGGGGAGACGCACAGACTTATATACACGGGGGGAATCACCAGGTTGGACACATCAAGGATAATCAGACATTAGACACAGGTGGGATGAAATCTGGGAAGGTGAAGCTGTCTGAGACGAGAGGAGATAGAAAAAGCAGGAAGTCACCAAAACAAAGCAGGAAAGCCCGAAACACAAAAACCCATTTAACACACGGATCACGATGTCATTTTGTGTGATTGGTGTGAAGTGTGTTCTGTCTTTTTCTTATAGATCTGGTTTGGTCCTGCGTCTACACCCTCATGTGTCATTCAGCTTCACACCCAGATTCCATACCACCTGTGTCTGATGTCCAATTCCCTCCTGATGTCTTTCACCTGGTGCATCCGCTGTGTATAAAGTCTGAGTGTCTTACCCAGTCTGTTGTCAAATCATTGCTTGTCAGCCACTGATTCAGACCGTCTTGTCTTGTGTTCGTGTGGGAGTTTTGTAAGTAGTAGATGTTTGGTTGGTTTCTGGATTATATTGCCTTTTGAGATTTAAGTTGTAATGTTTGAACATTGTGTCCTTTTGCCACGTAAGTGCGCTTTTGTGTCATAGTTATAATTAATATTATTTCCCTGTTGTAGGCATTTTTAGTTATATATATTCACATGTTTTTCTACGTCTTTTTTTGTTAAGGAATTATACTTGAGGAAAATTTCAATCGATTAATTTCTGATAAAAATAAAATTTATTTTTGTAAACTGCACTCTCTGAGTCCATCTGCTTCTGGGTCCAAACCTCATTCATCGTAACACATGACATATGAGGCTCCATGCAAAAAATAAAAAACAAAACAAAACTCAAATATAATGAAATTTTCAGCTTGGGAACATCCTGATTTCCAAGTGTTTGTCCTGGATTTGTCACATGCATCTTGTTTGCATCATGTACTCGTAGAACGTACCTTTCCCTTCCAATATTTACTTCCCTTGCAATGATGGCTTTAAAGACACATGACTTTGGATTGGATTACATCTACAGTATATAGCATATTTTTGGCACTCAAAGCGCTTTACATTGGCCTCACATACATTCATAGATACATTCACGCACCAGTGGGCAGCTGCTGGACACAATTCAGTGTTCAGTGTCTTGCTCAGAGACACTTCGACATGTGGAGAGTTGGAAGCCAGGATTCAAACCGTCGACTGTTCGGCCATTGGATGACCCGCTCTACCAACTGAGCCACAGCCGCCCTTTAAAGCATTTTTGCATTATTTTTTTACCAGGTTGCTTTTCTCCACTTTTAACACTGATAGTCATCTTCCGCTGCTACCCGTTTGGTCTTTATTATCAGTAGCAAATTCCTTCATCACATGTGTGGAGTCACAACCTGCTGCTGCATAGAATTCCACAGGTGTTGAGTGTAGAAATGAACTCACTGCACCTGTATTCATAACTTTTGTCATTAGAATATTTCCTGCAAAAAGTGTTCACTCTCACTAGTATAATAGGTTCTGTTAGTCACGGCATGTTGGTGTTGTTACCTTTAAGATTCTGCTGACAGTTTCGGCGGCTTCTGCCGCCTTCCTCGGAGCAGTGTTGTGGTGTTACTATGTCTCCTTTTAATCACGTGACCATCCTGACAGGTCTGGCAAAATCTGTCCAGACAGCCACACCCCCCGCTGATCAGTGTCCTCTTGAGAATGGCGTCCCAGGTGGGGGAGAGGTTGTAGGTCCCCTCATCCCGATTGATGGCGCTGTGCTCGCACTTCCTGATCTCCATGGCCTCCTTGACCCAGCGCCTGAGCTTATGTGTTTCTGTTGTGATGATGTTGGCCTTGTCCTATTCAACAGACAATGAGAAAACAAAACATTAACACAGCAGTAAAACCCCATTTAACACTAGAAAAACTACTTGTACATCCAAAAGACGTAATTCCGGTGAAAAAAAATGCAACATTATTTATGCCGGGAGCTGCTGTGGCTCAGTTGGTAGAGCGGGTTGTCCAATGGCCAAAGGCTTGGCGGTTCAAATCCTGGCTCCAACTGTCCACATGTCGAAGTGTCCTTGAGCAAGACAGTGAATCCTAAATTGCTCCCAGTGGAGCCTGGCGTGGAGCCAGCCCTCCACTGGTGTGTGAATGGGTGAATGTGAGGCTAATGTAAAGCGCTTTGAGTGCCTTAAATGTGTAGAAAAGCACAACAGAAATGTAATCCATTTACCATGAAATACCATGCAAATCCTGCAACAAAACATACATAGGGGAGACTGGGAGAACATTTTGCACAAGGAAAGCAGAACATCAAACAGAGTGTGAGAAAGAGACAATAACTACGCTCACCAGAACAAAAAAGATCATGGCACAACAAGAGAACAAAAAGTCTGCCATAACAGATCACTGCAAAAGACAAGATCATATCATGGACTGGGACAAGGCCAGCGTCATCACATCAGTCTGACCCTAGTTGTCTAAATGCTCTGCATCCAACACACAGCTTGAACAACAACCATCAATACATTTTTGTTGTGTGCCGAGGAAGGCGGCAGAAGCCGCCGAAACTGTCAGCAGAATCTTAAAGGTAACAACATCAACACGCCAAGACTCACAGAACGTACTATACTAATTTTAAAAAGTACTGCAAGAAAATGAACTGCATTGCTCACTCTCACATTTACTCGCTATTTGCACTGCTTCAGTTAGTCTGACCCTAGTTGTCTAAATGCTCTGCATCTACCACACAGCTTTGAACAACAACCATCAAGACCTTTTTGTTGTGTGCCTTTGTATGTTTTTCATTTTATCTCACATAAATCCTTTATACGTTGCATATATATCTTGTATCTCTGTGGTAATGATTTGGCCTTTTCTATATATCTAATATTCCCTTATTTTTTCAGTATATATTTGAATAATTTTATGATTTAATAAAATTTGTTATATATATTTCTAATTTCACCTGGATAGAGCAGAGGTTCTAAATTGATTTCCATTGTTTTTTCATATTGTATTGCATTCTAAAAATAGCAGTGTGTTTGGTGAGATTCCGAAGTATCTGGGCATCCTTTCTCCCCTTCATTCTCTCCCTACTACCATAACAGTACTGCAAAGTTTCTTGCAATCAAAACAGGTACCATTATTTCACTTAAGTTGACAGATATTGAACTGCTGGTAAAGTGGAGTGATACACGTAGGTTTAAAAGTCCCAGTGCGGCTTCCTCTCGCCCAGTCTTATTACTTGGAGGTAATTATCTGTTGTATAATATTTTTCCTCTTCTCTGCCTCATATCCCCCATCTCATTCAACAAAGACACAAACAATGCAGGTTGAGCTAATGATTTTCCCCTTCTTACTCACTCAAACCGATCAGGAGAGTGAAGGGAGCATGAGACATGACTCACATCCCTCTGCTCAACTTGTCGTTGTTTGCATCGTGATCAACTTCCTCGTCAGCCAACCTGCAACTCTAATACTGCTGAAGAGGTCGATAAGGGTAATTACTATGTGCTTCCCAAGACGGTAATGCAGGCATGACTAGAGATGGCTTTATGTTAACAATTGTGTATGTGCGCGTGTGTGTGTGGGTGGGTGGGTGTAAGAGAGATAAATACACACCTCTCTCTCTCCAATCAAATTATTGGAGAGGACTAAAGGTATAGGACTAAGATGAGAATAAGATGCTTTAAGTACCTGGGTTTCTCCTTCCTCGTTGTCCTTTTGCTGCAACCTCCTTTATTCCCCTTGATTTTCTCTGTTTTCAGAGTTTATTGACGTTTGTTTGGAGTTCGACTAGGCCAGGATTCTGTTGGGTTTTTGTAAATTAGATTGAGGGTCTGGTTTATTCCAGCTCTCTACATAAGGTGGTGTCAGAAAACTTCTGTGATGATTTGGTGCCATATAAATACAATTTGATCTGACCTGATCTGATTTGGATCTGATTTGATTCTCATGGTGTCCATTGTGAAGAAAACACTATTGGGAAAAGAATATCCATGCCTTTCAATTCATTTAGCCTATGCCCATCATTTAATTTCTTCAACACAGAAAAACAGGAATGGGTTAATAGTGATGACTGTACAGGTTGATATATTGTTTTTTTTATTTTATATAGGAAGGTGTCAGTGTACTTTAATAGTCATTATTCTGTCTCCCACACAGCAAAGCTCGTGATAATTTTATTCTCATTGTTGTCAAAAGTGATCACATATCTTACAATCCATGATCACCATTGACAGCCACTTAATTTAATAACTAATGTATTTGGGAGTGAATGCAGGGACCCCAACGAAGCACAAATTATGGACCACAAAGTGATTATTATAGTTTATTGCGCATCTTAACTGCGATGGCTTTGAATGTCACTCTGTTATACAACTCATAAACTGGGTGAATGTTTACCTATTTCATCCTATTTTTTTTAATTCAGGCACACAAATAAATCAGTTTTAATTGTGCATGTACCTTTCACACACATTTTAGACAAGTTGTAAACCAAATATTGTGTAAAAAAAAAACAAAGTTTCTATACATCTGCAATCTGCAACTAGGCTATGGTTATGCATTATATATGGAGCTTTTCTAAGACCCCCCCCCATCTCCCCAACCACGAACAGAAGAACCTCTCTGTGACATCAATTATGTGAACATTTTTGCTGCAAGAAAGCATGTTCTTTTCAAAAACAAAGGAAATTTGATAAGAGAAGTAAAAAATAAAACATAGAGTCACAATAACCTAGGATTTGTGAGTTTGTCAGTCTGTTCTTAATCCCCCGACACAAATAAGCACAATCCTTTGTTGACACGGTGTATCATCATCTTAACGGCAAACTGCAGCCTGCATTTTATGTTTGAACTGTAATCCAACCACACACACATTTGTAAAAAAAAAAAAAAAGAAAAAGAAAAAAATACCTTCAGCAAGGACAGTGACAAACATTTTGTGTAAACACCATTAACTGCTCCTTTACTGTTGTAAACTGTGGGTTTAGCTAAAAGACTTTGAGCAACACTCATAACGTTTGGATGGGTCTAGTGGCTGCACAGAAATGATAGTTTTACACTAATGACCTTGTATGACTAAAAATATATAAATAAAAAAATCCTAATATGATATGCACAGTCCTGCATTGACTTTCATCTTATGTCTGATGACACAGCTCTGTCAGTTTATCAGCAGATGAGAAATCACGGCGTCTCTCCATAAAGATGGAACACATGTAGTTTTTACAATTCCCTCTGAATTGTGTAACGTAGATGAATCTACTCAGAGGGTGAAGGATGAGACGTATCAATATTCCTTTGTGGTCTATTTTCAGTCTCACATGTCTGTCAGTAACTATTTTTACTGCCTTGAAATGTAACAGCTGAGAGTGTTTTTTTGCAGATGATCACAGAGATGACGACAAACTGTTTCTGGATTTCTAATAGTATAAGTCTTCCATTTGAACAAATTATGCATAATGTTTATTTCCTGTTACATTCGGTGGCATGTGGGCAGGGTTTTTATGACAAAGTGAACAGTCTCACCCTCCCCTATGGTGGCCACGGTAGAGTTAGTGTTGACTGTGACATTAAGACTCAATCGGGAGAAAACTGTCAGGGCTGGAAAAAAGGTGAGAAGCTCAGATGATTGAGATTGAAGGGGAACATAGGACATTTATTAACTAAACAAGCACACAAACTAAACCAAACAAAGAATCACGAACCACAACATGAACACTCCAACAGCAAGACAAGCAAGGCCAAACATCAATAAACTCAAACACAAACCAGATTCTTGACACAATAGGGGAAAACAGAATCCATGGGAGAACATGTCTGGGTTATTGCATGCTGAGGGAGTGTGAAGACAATTATGAGGCCACACTGCTGGCTGAGCAATCTGCTTCTTATATAGCAGTGCAATCAGCCACAGCCGAGCAGCACTGTCAGGTGTTCCAGATGATTGTAAATTACCACAGCCTGGGCTGACCATGACAAAAACAACCTTTTAATACCTGTCAACTGCATGAAAAGCATGTTAATTATAAGACACTGTTTCCCATAAAGTTGGAATCAGTTTGTTTTCAGCTACATTCCTCTTTTTATTCTTATATAAATAAGAATATCATTTATCACTGTTGAACAGGAATAATGATTACACATTGAGTCACAGGTAAAATTAATCTATAAAGAATAAACAACATTGTCACAATAGTTTTTTGAAGGAGGCCCAGATATTTTATTCCAACTTCAGGGGAAACTGTGTATTAATATCCACACACACCTCAGATGGACGTCACAGTCCATATAATCCTTCTCACTCACTCTTTATGCCTTGTGTTCAGTGTACTCAATAGTAACAATTGTCACTCTGAAGGATGCTCTACAAGACACTAGTGTCAGATCTCAGATGCTGGAAAAAGATGACGTGTCATTAATTGGCAAAAATATTTTGATATTTGAAAACACATGTAGACTTAAATACAACCCAATGTTCATGTTTTGTCTCCTGGTGGATATGTTTTTTTTTTTATTTGCTTGACCTTGTCTTCTTTATTTGAAACCTTTTATTTTCTTATCTCAAATCAACCCTTTGTTCTAACTCCAAACCAGTCCTTTTCCTGCCATGTTTTGCCGAATGACCTCACACCTCCAACTATGACCTACAAATGTGTCAAAAAAAATCCCTGTGCATCTGGACGTGACGCCAGACTGAATAAAAGAGCCATAACCTTTCTGTGAATATTTTCAAGCTGCTGAAAACCCTACACTTGTTGTTGTTCTCTAAACCTTTAAGGTGATTTGAATAAAGAGGAAATACATTTGACAGATTTTAGAAAATGTAAAATCTGTCAAATGTATTTCCTTTTTATTTTATTATTACATTTATTATTACATTTTATTTTAATACATTTTACTTTGTTCTTTAGCCTGTTCTTCGACCCACACAGATATGGGAATCACTGATTAACGCTTCTGTTTATCTTACTGGTAGCAATACAAAAACAACAAACACACACATGCACACACACACAAAAAAAACAAACAAAAAAACCGTAATGTGTGGCAGATAACCTGGCAGGAAGCCATATAAGTTTTGTGCATTTGGATGACAAATTACACCTCATGCTTTGTGAGGGTGTATTGAGGTTTTCTCTGTCTTCCTACTGCAGGATCTGATTGTATCAGTGTCCGATAACTGAAGAGGAGTGATATTAACATACAGGACTCATCCGTCATCTTCAAATCTAACTTGACAGTCTGAAAGGAACGTGAGAAGAGGGCAATCACAAAAATCAATACTTCGCATGTTCTTTCAGAGAAGAGTGACAAGTTACACAGAGCAGTAGCACAAAACCACTGCAAAAATCCAACACTCAAGAGCTCATAAAAAATGGCGGATGGTACATGTGAAGGTTGAAAGAAAAAAAATTAAATCCCTCGTCTTTCACACATTCACTTCAGACATGAACATTTCCGTCAACACTCTCACTCTTGGTCATCCCTGTTTCGGTCACTGGGTGTCTTTGTTCAGTAGAATTACAGGTAAAAAAAAAAAGGGGGTATTGAGAGACACACCCCTTGTCTTCTTTTAAAGAGAGGGTCAGTCAGGGGGCAACACCTGGCTCTCCACTAGCTCCCTTGATGCCCAGAGGCTTGTATATTAATTCAGTGGAGAAGAGGAACTGTCACTGTATTAAATGTGCACACACTTATGATTAAAGCACACATAGAGGCACGTTCTCGCAGCTGAACCAACACACACACACGCACACACACACACTAAGCTGCATCTCAAGGGAACAGTAGCCCTAGCAACAGAAGTTCTGCCAGCTATTTCTCCCCTCATTTTTTTTCCCGTTTGTGGCTCTGTCCCTTGCTTGTGAACATGTGATCATAAACCATACGGCGCCTGAGAATGTCGACAACAATCCTTTTCCAACATTTTCAGCAAAATTAAGATGCCTCATAACTGCCAACAAATCAGACAACCAGTTCCTCAGAGACCTGTTGGTGCATGTCTCATTATTCTTCAAAGATGGAGAGACATCGATTTGTCACATGGGTCTTCTGTTTTGTATCGATATAGTGGCTGGACGCTCCAACATAGGGCCCATGGACCAAAACAGACCCTCTAAGTTTTGATCCGGCCCACAGGAGGAATTTGCAAAGAAAAATGGACAGTTATGTTGTATTGAATATAAAGGTAAATGTTTTATTTTTAAATTCCAGATGCCTGCTACTCAATGTCTTGTGTATTTGTAGATCCACTGTAACCTGTAAGTTGTATCTAGCAATACAATATGATTCTAATTATAATATTGTTGAAATTCACATGTGTGTCCTCATAAATCTGAGATTGTTTATGAATATTGGGTAATTTTTTTTCATCGAGGATAGATTTTCAAAGGTAACAATTTTAATATTGTAATTTAGCTTTTTGCACTAAAACAGAGAACATTTAGAGAAGTTATTATGCTATTGTTTTATTGGTCAGGCCCTTTTTTGAGGTCCGTCCGGATAAAAGTGGCTTCTGAACCAAAATGACTTTGACACCTGTGTGCTCTAGACCAGCGGTCCCCAACCTTTTTTGTGTCATGGACCGGTTTAATGTCAGATAATATTTTCACGGACCGGCCTTTCGGGTGTGGCAATAATAACAACACAACAATTTGATACGTCCATATTTTCTAAATATATTAATAAACGTGAACTCACTGTGTACTTGTATGCAACTTTATTAGCAGTGTCCTCGTGACATCGTGCCAACATCATAAAGAGTATATAACAGGGTAACGTATCCAATTTCAAACCCTAAAACTGTTTTCAGTACGCAGATTCTGAGGTTATGTACTGGTGCTGCCTTTGGCTGTTGTTTCTCCTCCGTGCTTCATGATGTGCGCGCATGCAGCGGTGCGACTTTGCAGTGACCGGGGTTGCCAGATTGGGTGTTTTTTCTGCTACATATTAAAGCGTGTTTAGCTAGGTTTTCTGCTGGAAGGCTCTATAAAAATCTGTCACCTGTTGAACGAAGTTAAACTGCGAGAGTGCCGTTCACAAACGCTAGAATGAACGCGTTCACATAACGTTCGTCACACAGAAATAGGCTGCAGTACGTTCACGTTGTCTCCAAATGTGAACACTTTCATGAGTGAGCGTTCAGCCACAACAGATGGAACGGGGAGAATCCGCTTATTTTCCAAAATAAAACATTGGGGGTTGGGGACCACTGCTCTAGACCAGCGGTCCCCAACCCCCGGGCTGCATCCCGGTACCGGTCTGTGGGTGAATTGGTACCGGGCTGCACAGAAAGAATAAATAACATTATTTCCGTTTGATTTATTATTTGATTGTGCACAAAGGTTTATTTTGGACAATAACCGGATTCTCCCTGTTACATTTGTTCTAGCTGAACGCTCGCTCATGCACGTGTTCATATTTGTGTGAATTGAACGTACTGCAGCCTATTATGAAGCCGCACATTATGAAGCATGGAGGACAAACCAGCGCCAGCACATAACCACTAGGGTTTGAAATTGGATACGAAGATGAAGTTTGACGCATAGTTTCACTGTTAAAACTGCTAAAGTCATCATGGTTACTCTGTTATATACTCGTTATGATGTTGGCGCGATGTCACGAGGACACGGCTAATAAAGCTGCATACAAGTACACAGTGAGTTCACATTTATTATTAGATTTAGAAAATACGGTCGTATCAAGTAGTTTTGTTGTTTTTATCTGCGACACCTGAGAGCCAGTCAGTGAAAATATTGTCTAACATTAAACTGGTCCGCGACACAAAAAAGGTTGGGGACCGCTGCTCTAGACCATGACAATTCTCACTCATGTGTCTCATGTCTCATCTGTGGGAGCTGCAGAACTCATAGATGCATCCTTCTGTATGTCGATCTTAATGAAACATGTATGTGAAAAAAACTTGAATGAATACAAACCCCAGCATCTTGCATAATAATGTATGATAAGGCATTTATCGTTTTGCATGTCTTTTTACATTATATTATGCAAAACGCATTATTGTACATATTCAGTTGGTTGTGTATGTAGGTAGTTGTTATATACACATGACCCTTATGCATGGACAGAGGAGTTCCTGCACCTTACAAGTTGTCCCATAGCATGTAACTTTAAAAAAACATATGACTGACAGTGAATGCTAAGATACAGCTGATGTTTGTCTATTCAACATCTAATGTTGCAAGTCCAAATAGTCAGATAATGGCAAAGATACTAAAGTAACCCTAATTTTGTATGAAATGGTTCAGTGAACTTCATGTGTTCTGTCACATCATTCACATCACCAGCTGCAAAACTGCCACTACCTCTATAGGTTTTACTTCACTCTCAGAGTAAAGGGGATTCTGGACCAAAACATCCAGGTTCACATGCAGACCTTTTCCATTAGCTGTCTCCCTGCTGAACTCAATCTCTTCACAGTCACCGTGACCACCACCACCCACTGAACTGATTGTCTATTTGGTTTGAACCGCTCACATATTCAAATACATTCCAATCCAACAACAGTGTGATGATTTCTTTCGGCTTTTTCCCTTCCTGGGTCGCCACAGCAAATCCAATTCACATATTTGATTTGGCAGGAGTTTTTACGTGGGATGCCCTTCCTGACACAACCCACTGGACACTCACCCCTGGAATCAAACCCGGGTCCCCTATGCACCAGCCCGGTACCTTACCAACTCAGCTATCCAGCCGGATCCAATCCAACAACAGTGCATCGACCCTGATTGCACTATAACATATTCTACATTTAATTCACTTGTGCTTAATTCACCATTCATTTGGAATCTCCATTTGTTTTACACCAATTGCATATATATATATATATATATATATATATATATATATATACTCAAAGTTGATTCTGTCAAACTATTCCCCCTCACTTGGAGGTCCAGCAGCAGATCCATTCATATTTTATGCACGTTCTTGGGCGTAAAGAGCAGAATGGCTGCCACTTGGCTGTTTACACTCGTGTAGAAATAAACACAATATGTTTTCCCCAGCATGTGGTTTGCATCTCAGCGCGGGTGTGTTTTATTACACATGGATGATTTTGAGTGGTCTGTCGGATTTGTTTGTGTTGGGGAAGAAACAACAGACAAGACAGCACCTCTAATGGGCTCTTTTTTAACACTACCTGCTTGAGGTACATAAATAAAAACAACAGCTTTTTTCTTTTTCTTTAAAGGACATAAATTAAGAGTGAATCGTATGTTACAAGTCCCTGTTGATTTGATTATTGTCAGGTTCGGATAGGGTTGGACCCAGAAGCAGACAGAATCATACATCATTTTCACAAAAAGGATTTATTTTTATAAAT
The DNA here is from genome assembly GCA_029814585.1 of Gymnapogon annona. Lineage (NCBI taxonomy): Eukaryota > Metazoa > Chordata > Actinopteri > Kurtiformes > Apogonidae > Gymnapogon > Gymnapogon annona. The sequence continues at coordinate 18,087,617 of JAPTHA010000007.1, forward strand.
GCGACCACTGTTAGTTATTTATCAACTTTCAATTTTAGAAAACACAAGGCGACGACAAAAACGCGTGATTACTTGCTTAACCAAAAATACCTACGACTGGAAACTCAAAATCTAATAACTATAAATCAAAATCGCACTTACGTGGAAAAATACTCAATATGGAAAAATTACAACTTATCTCAGATAACTCAAACTATATTTCTTAAACACAACCGAATACTCACTCTAATTCCTCTAGACAAGACAAAGACTCACAAGACTGTCGGACTCAGTGGCTGAAGCGACACACTGGGGAAAACACGCCACATTTATAGAGATAAGGGACACCAGGTGTGATACATCAGGAAGGGATTAGACATAAGACACAGGTGGGGATGGGCTCTGGGAGTGGAACTATGTGACACAGGAGGTAGACGCTGGACCAAACAGGATCTAACATAAACAAAAGACAGATCACACGTACTCCACAAGTCCTAACATGACAGATTTTCAGACATTACGTTGACTATAAGTTCTTAGTGGTTGCATCCTTGTGTGAGAAATACACGAGGGAGCCACCGGTTAAATGTGATAACAAAGAGAAGTAGGAAAAATGAAAAATGAATGAACAACGTATGCATTTATGCTCCGATCTGTGTGCGGAAATAATCACTGACTACTGCACATGCTGAAAGACAAAACGTGACACAACATTCTTTCATTCATTCATTCATCATCCAACCCTCTGAATCCTTTGCAGGGTTGCGGGGGTCGCTGGAGCCTATCCCAGCCACATAGGGCGAAGGCGGGGGGGACCCTGGACAAGTCGCCAGTTCATCGCAGGGTCATCATGGGCAAGGTGGGTGAAGTGTCTTTCCCAAGGACACAACGGCTCATGATCAGGGAATGGAACTGCCAACCCTTCGGTTAACAGACGACCTGCTCTACCACCTGAGCCACGGCGGCCCCCACACACAACGTTGTGTTTTTTAGTATTCAAACTACAGGATACCATATGTTTTGCGTGAACTGAATGTAGAAAATCATGGTTAGAAAAGCAGGAGTTCTGGATGACGATCATATTGTCCAAATGATTACATTGCCTTTGTGGTCACACAGTCTCCCATCCTCAATTGGCTTCATGCTGATGTTGCGAGACTGATATGAAAGCAGCCCACACACACACACAAGAAGCTCAGAGCAGAGATCTGTGCCACCTGAGTAATAAATGTGGTGCAAGTACCCAAATGTTGGCTCCCCCTGAAAGCCTTGGGTAGATCAGTAATTTAGACAACCCATGCGCTGATACTGCTTTTTCAAAGGCCTCGACCATGTTTTTGAGTCTTAAATCCATCATGTTTTACAAGGACAGTTGGCTCAGCTTGAAATCATTCCACTTACCTCACAAGTAAACTTGACTTCATGTAGTCTTCAACTGTAGTTATCCAGAGTCCAGCTTTGCACACAAAAATGAACATTTGTCACTTCTGCTCCCAGACGTTATGTTTTTCGTCTTGTGACTTCCTGATTTATTTTGTTAGATCTCCTCTTGTTTTGTGTCTGGTGTGCTTACTTCCGGTTGCCCTGCTTTCCCGCTTGTGTGATTATTCCTCTTTACAATGATGTGTTTCACCTGTGTCTTCCCTCTTATGTATTTAAACCCCTGATCCCCTCTCTTTTGTTGCAAGTTTGTATTTGCTTGTTGACAGTGATCCTTACCTGCGTTTATCTTGTTTTCTGACTGTCTGGTTTTTTACTCTTGCTCATGTTTTTTGGAACTTTCGATCTTGTCTTCCTCCTGTCTCTATTTTAGTTACTCTGAATGGTTTTCTGGAACGTTTTAAGACTGCTCGCCTGGTCTATGGTTTTTGTACGGTTTTGTCGAATCCGCCAGCCTTTGCCCCACTTCTTCACCTAGAACGGATTCAGACCTGGACTGTGCCCGGCATCGACTCTGGATTACCCTGATCAGACTTTTAGAAGTATTGAGTACATTGTTGGTTACTTTACCTGTGAATTGCATCCTTAAAAAAGCTGTGAATCATATTTCAAATCGATCCGGACTGACAATATTTTTGAACTGGCATTGAATTATGTTACCTTCTTTATTTGATATTAATTGATGACTTCATGAAGTCTAGATATAATTCAATGACAATGCCATGGCAATATACATATACATTCATATACATTTCATCTATCTAATTCAGAAACATCAATATTTCCTTAAATTTCAATGAATGTTTTATTTCAAAGTGAGAAGCAGATGGTTTAGCTTTGGTAGAAAATAATTATTTACAGTCAGAGCATGAAAAATATTTTTAGAAATACAGAGATAGAACCTTTAAAATCATGGATTTTTAAAAAAATAACAATGAGATAAATTAAATAAAAAAACATTTTGGAAGCAGAGATGATACTTTATACAAAAATTAACCAATGCAATGCAATTATTTATCCCAATATTAAATTATACTGTGACATCTGTCAGTGCTGTTTTGCATCCCAGAAGACTCCTAGAAAAGATACACCTAACTTCAATGTGCCCCAATACTTGTGTTGACAGTGTTTAACTGATTATGTACAGGTAAATTAAAATGCAGCATAAACATGGTGATGGTGTCGACATGCAGACAGGGAACTGTTGTTTATCTGGACCTCCTTAAATTATAATACTGTCCATGGACAAAAACAACATGAATAATCCTTGACACATGTCTTGACTTCATAATGAACTGCTGTTAAGTGTGATTTCCATAAAATACTCATGCAGAAAAAAAATATGGAGAAAGTAAGCCTTCTAATGACACACAGTAATGTGTCTATGAGTTGGTGTGTTTTGTGTGTGTGATCTGTTGGACGTTAAGGGGCTTTATATTATTATCCATGTTGCTTATTTCAACCGGCATCTGCTGCTTAAAACACCTGTGCTGCTCATTGTATTCCAGTCTGTCAGCGTTCCAAGCTGCTACAGCCAAAAAAATTGAATAAATGGATCCCAGGTTAGGCCTCGGGGAATCAGGTTTGGACATATTCACCAAAACATGCTGCTGTTTGCCAACTAACTAGTACATCCCAAACTTTGTCTGTTGATGTCTGATGGTTCTTCCTTTTCTGTCCAGATGCTTTTCCTGCTGCTGTTTGTATCTATTCAATGCTTGTGTGTTCAATGGCATCCCAGAAATATACATTCATGCCGTACATCAAGAGAGGATTTACATTTTTATATATCTATATCTATTCTTTAAAGCAGTGTTTGGCTTTAATCACAGTTTCTTTTTTCAATTTGTAAACCGCAGTGATATCGTAATTATCACTAATCCACAAATAAATGACAATGTTTCCAAAAAGACCCAAGTTATGTTTTGGTCTGTGATATAAACAAGCAGACTAAGCTTATAATGGAGTCATCTTCAAATTTTTCCACCTGGAAGGAAGTGATTCGTGAGAATCAGCACAGCAAGATTAATGGATTAGTGACAATTAGGATACCGCTGGGCTTTTACAAATTTAACCCTTTCATGCATGAATGATGATAACCTACTTTAGGATTTTTTGTCAACTGTGACATTAAGAATCATTCATATATGAGAATACAACTTGAAAATATTTCAATTAGGTTCATGTTGCTGTACTCTTGTTAATGCGTAGTTCTTTTTTCTCTGCACACGGCAATAAAGAGCGCTGTGTGTTGTCTCTATTCCGCTGAATACATAAAGTGGAAAAGAGACAACTCACAGCGCTCTTTATTGCCGTGTGCAGAGAAAAAAGAACTTATTAACTTTAAAATAGCTGTCCACTGTAGTGGCCACAATGAATGAAAGGGTTTAAAAATGATGGTGAAAGTCATACGCTGCTTTAACTATAATTAATATACTATAATCACATACCTCATTTCTACAACTCTTGGCACATTTTACATGAATATTTGTTTAATACACATGAGTGCCAACAAAAATAAGTTTAAGACTTTTTACTGAAGGGCTTTATTGTTTTTTTTTTCCAAAATAAACTAATTGATGCAGAATTAATTTGCAAGTAAATACGTGCTGAAATGAGCAAGTTATTTGCATCACAACTAACTTGCATTATATTATATCTAACATTCAAAGACACTTCCACCAAAGGTCAGTCATGTCACACTCAGTCTCACTGCATTGTCTTCCACACACAACATACATACTATTAAGGATTCAAGGAGGTTCAGGAGTCCAGAAAAATCTCATTGCGAAGGCCATGGGCGGACACTGCCATTGAATGAACATGACCTTTAAGCACTCAGCACAACCTTACATGAGAAATCATTGTGCTATTGTACTGAATGTAAACACGTGGACTGTGGATGAGTAAATTACATCTAGAAATCATACCCTGAACTGTGGAGGTGGAGGAAAACCCATATCAGTTCTGTCCATAAACACGACTGAGTTCAATAGACTCTGTGCTGTGGTCAGACATGTTTCCATGTTTCATCCATGTTTCATCTTGTTTTCATGAAAAGCAGACCTACTTTAATCCATAAAGACCTGGTGTTACTTGTGTGTCACTTCCCAAATTAATTGTTCTTATACATTGAAGTGATTTATCACCATTTGATGTAAAATGATCTTCTGTATTTTTTTAAATTCTCATTTTATTGAAAGATTTTTTTTTAAAGATTTATACATGCACTCAAAAACTATATACATCCAGAGAGTAAAAAACTTAAACATTTACAGCAGCTCATTATTGCCTGAACATTACAAGATTTCATAAGAAGAAAATAAATACATTCTTCTTGTGTCGTACATCATTTTGTTATTGCTTTTTTGGCAGCAGCCAGTAATATACTCAATAACTATTTAGATATGTTGTTTTTCTGGATAATTATTTTGTATTTTTAAAGGTTAAATAAAAAGTATACCTGTGCAGTTTTGAATTGAATCTTCTGTTCTCAAAATAATGTTCCAACTAGTGCAACAGAACCTCTGAAGGACACATCGGACTTGATTTATTGTTACTCAATTAGTGCTCAACAATTTGTTTTCACAGACACACTTAGCAGGAAATGCACTTCAAACTGAATACAGCGACAATGTCTTTGGTAAGAGCTGAACATGCAGACAGCCTCTTTATTGTCAAACACAGAGGAACCGAATAGACGCCACAATATTAAAAGAAATTGTTACTGGCAGATAAAGATACAAACAGGAACCAACTGGTGGTTCTGTGTCGGGTCCTAAAGATAGAAGTGTGCTGACTGAGCTGCACTCAAGTGTTCCACCAAATGCCAAATAATTTCTACACAGACCACAGCCTGCACTTTTATTATCCACCATCCAAAACTTTTTTCGTCGTCATCTGGGGAAGTTTTAAGAGCTGAATTAAAGTTCAACCGCATTTTTTTTTTTAACAGCAAAGTATTGCTTTAAAAGCCGACGGAGGACACTCAGTTTAACAGCGTGCCATTTCGCTCAACCTTAGAAGTACAACGGATTGTCAAAGATAGAGAGGAAAATGAGGTTTTACAATTTTAAAACACACACACACACACACACACACACACACACACACACACACACACACACACACACACACACACACACACA
>JAPTHA010000007.1:18099555-18110951 GCA_029814585.1 Gymnapogon annona
GGTCCAATGTGGTCTACAGGGTCTGTAAGGGTCCAATGTGGTCTACAGGGTCTGTAAAGTCCAGTGTGGTCTACAGGGTCTCAAAAGTCCAGTGTGGTCTACAGGGTCTCTAAGGTCCAATGTGGTCTACAGGGTCTGTAAGGTCCACTTCTGCATGAACTGTGAGTGTATCTGCTTTGTTTGCTACATGTATTAATGGTACTAATGTTAGTACTGATGTTCAAAGGGTTAATGTGGATATTGACAGGTGTCTGAATCAGCACTGATGTTGGTCTAAAGTACTAAACGAGTTGTAATATTCTAAAATATGTATTCCTTTCGCCTTACATATGTTTTTTTTCTTGAACTTCTTACATATAGCTTGTCATGAGTCAGGTCTGTCAAGCTGGGTTTATGTAGTTACTGTTTGTCAGTTTGTCACTTCCTGTCTGAGTCTTGTGTCTGTCTCCTAGTGTGTCATCGAGCTTCACACCCAGTGCCCATCCCCACCTGTTGTCTCGTCATCAATCAATCCCCAATGTGCATCACCTGGGTGAGCCCATCCCTTCATATGTCAGTGTCTGTGCCCCAGTCCTTTGTCAGATTATAAGCTTCATGCATTTAGTCTGCACCTCGTCATGTCATGTTTGGATTCCTCTGTGTGAGTATTGATATTGGTCTAGTTTAGCTTTTGTATTTGATAGAACTAAGATTTCGTGTTGAATATTTTCCCAAATTGTATTTCCTCTGTATAGAGCGTTTTGTGTTAATTATTTACTAGTTGGTTTTTTGTAAACTTAGCCTTTGAAATGGGTTTTTCCTCTTTGAGTGATTTTGATTTAAATTTAGTTTATTATTTTCCCGTTATGGGTATTTTCTGTTAGTGATTAGATACTGATATCTCCCGTCTTTTTGTGCAGCGCTTTTTGTTAATTAAACATCGTTCATAGAATCAATTGAATAATGTTAATGGTGTACGTTCCCCGAGAACATGAAAATAAAGAAACCTTTATTTTTGAACTATGTGGTCTGCATCTGGATTCTTACCTTTGTACAAACCTGTCATAACTCTTGGATTTCTTTTTTTTTTTTTAAATGATTACAGCCAAGGAAGCATATATGGTAACTTCACTGACCTTGATATATTCAGCAAAAAAGAAGACTCATTATCTCCTCTGATAACAGCTGACAGCTTAAAACCCTCATAAGGCTGTGTATAAAGGTAACTTTCAACAGGCACTGACTTTTAAACCAGTGGTGCACCCTCAAGGCTAGCAAGGCCTTCTCTGCTGGCCTAAACATAATCAGGAATATTTTAAAATATTTTTTCCACAAATATGTATTAAATTATTCACCATGGTTTATACTCCATTTCATAGCTTTTCTAAGTTGGTTGCTCAGCTTCCAGCCCCAGGTGGAGATTTGGAGGGTGGGGCTTATGTTAGAGTTTTTATCCAATCATTATTAACTATGATGTGTTGCCAGGGTCCAAAATCTGCCTCTAGGTCTTCAGAAACGACAGTACTGGCGCATGGTAGTTTAAAGTGAATGAGAACGGACCTTTGGCCTTAACCAAACAGTGTCAAGTTTGGTTTCACTGGGGCCAGCTAGTGGGCCTATAGCGTCAGTGCATGCACGTCTTTTGATTGCATACGTGATGGAGAGAGGCGGAGCTATGCAAAGGCACAGAACAGACCTCAGCAGGCACGTCAATGTGATAAACAGGAAATGAGGAAATGGATCTTTTGTGTAGCATGACAAGTTGTTTGTTTTTTCAACCAACAATGGCTGAAGTAGGCGCTGATATCGATTTGGTTGCAGATTTAGTTACAATGCCATTCTCAAGAAAAACATTTCAAGAAAAGCATTAGCAAGTATGACTCAGTAGGAAAAAGGATTTATCCAACACTTTCAAGTTGATAACTATGAACAGTACACCTGGGTGGCATGCTCTGAAAAGTAAATTAATATCATTAAAAATAGATTAGTAACAAATATGAATTGTAAGGTATTGTAGGTAGATCGCATGGCACCAGACCGCATGACTGCGGGACACGCCATGCCGGCTATGGGACACGCCGGCGGGGAACGCCACCGGTGGCGGACACCAACCATTTATATTGGAGTAGACTAATAACTCTGTTGTACTAGACTTTATGTTCAGGTGATGCAGTTGTATGTGTTTTGTTCTACATGCATCATGTGCAGAGCCATGGATCAGAATTATAGTTTTAAGAGGTGGATTAAGTCAGGTAGGGCATCACTGCAAGCCCAGGTCTGAAATGCATGGCCTGCCACTTCTTTATACTGTATATGAAGTTACAACAATTCATTCATAAAAGCGCTGCAGCTGCAAAACAGTTTGTGAAGGCTCATCAACAACAGAAACACCAACTCTGCAACACACAGAAACGCTTTCATTAACAAGTGAAGCAACGCTGCCTTTTATGATAAGAGGATACACTCATCACTGTCTGAGGTAGAAAAGAGGAGCTCTCAGTCTGAGTTCCACTGTTTCAGACTTTGTACTGTGTGCCCTTTAAGGCCTGGGTGTCAAACATGTGGCCCAGGGACCAAAGCCGGCCCATCAGAAGGTCTCATCTGGCCCATGAGATGAATTTGTCAAATGCAAAAATTGCACTGAAAATATTTTAAATGTATTGGACCGAAAGGACAAGATCCCAGACACAAGCGGCTGAAATCAGTTTCCTCCGCATGGTGGCCGGGTGCACCCTTAAAGATAGGGTGAGGAGGTCGGTCACCAGGGAGGAGCTTGGAGTAGAGCCGCTAGTCCTCCACATCGAAAGGAGTCAGGTGACCCGGGCATCAATTTCGGATGCCCTGTGGACGCCTCCCTAGGGAGGTGTTCTGGGCATGTCCCTCCGGGGGGAGGCCCCGGGGCAGACCCAGGACACACTGGAGGGATTATGTCTCTCGGCTGGCTTGGAAACGCCTCAGGGTCCCTTCAGAAGTACTGGGGAAAGTGTCAGGGGAGAGGGAGGTCTGGGCACCCCTCCTTAGACTGCTGCCCCCGCGACCCGGCCCCAGATAAGCGGTGGAAGATGGATAAATGGAATTACAGAAATACATGAAAGTATTTACATTTTTCTGACATGGTGGCTTAAATAAGTACAATTTTAACAATATTATGCCTCTTACTGAACAATTTCTGTGATTGTGGATCCACTGTGTGAGCTGTAATGCACATGTGTAAATGAAAAGCTGAGGTGTAGTATTCTTAAAACTACACTTTTACTCTTGGGTGCTAAAGCAAAGACAGGTGTGATTTTAAAATTTTTCATTTATAGGCTATTATGCTTTTTATTTTTTTTTAAATTGGTTTGGTCCACTTGAGATCAGATTGAGCTGTATGTGGCCCCTGAACTAAATTGAGTTTGACAGCCCTGATTTAAGGTGTACGTTTCGCTATCAGCTGCTGTAAGAAACCCTAGCACTCTTCTAAACCGCTGTCACAAAGCACGTGTGAACAAATAACTAAATTCTGTTTTGCTTTTCCTCTCCTTGTCGCATCTGGGGTGTTGTTGAAGTGTTGGTTCCAATCAGTCCCCTGAAAGGCCCATTTATGGGAAAAGAATTGCCTTCTGCACTATTTTTAGTAGCAATAATATTTTTTGATGTCCTGCGACTGTGCAGGGTCTGTGTCTGCAGCAGAGGGGAGCTCAGTCAGTGGGATATAGATTCACAAGCTGCTTAAGCCTTTGTTTAAACTTCATCCGTATATGCGCACGGAGAAAACAACCGGCTGACAGACGCTGATAACGGTAATGGGCAGCTGATTTTTGATGATTATGATTAAGTGACAAAGGATTGGCTGAGGCGCTCAATGTGTGTTCTCACTCCTTCTCCTTTGTAACTATAGACTCACTGTATTCATGTTCTAAACTTGGATTGGCCCTATATCGAGCAAGTTACTATTTTTGGTCATTTCAGCACACATTACAAGACTGTGACAGCAACACTTATAGTGAGGACCATCAGTGAGTCAACAATCTCAGGTCAAATATGGTCTGCATGGTCTGTTAGGTCCACCTCTGGTTGAAGAACCTACTTTGTTAGGGACCATGAAGTAATGGTACAAATGTAATGACAATCAAAGTTATAATATATGCTGATAGGCTATATAGATGTTAATATGTACCAGCACTTATGATATGATGCTGTAAAAGTGATGTTCTAAAAATTTAAAATACTACTAATAATTGTAAAATACATGTTCCTTTTGTATTAAATATGAGTTTTACATATTTTTATATATACTTAAGGATTTTTTTTGTGCCACTTATGGGTGAGGACCCAAATGGGATAATTTCATTAACCTAGATTTTCTTCATCACAATAAAAATTTGGAATATTTTTTGAAAAGAATAAAATCCTGGTCAGTACAATTACACAGTAAGGTTGAGGTTTCAGTGTGTTTTTATGAGTGAATGAAACGTTTGATCCACACAGTGACATATACACACAGGCATAATTCACAGAACTGACAAAGAAGTGGTCTTTAACATAATTACACAGTGTATGGCAACTTTTCAGCATGAACATTATAAAAAGACAGGTGCAGGGGGAGTTTCTGAGAAGTAACCCCACTTCCACATCTGAATATTGGAATCCCTTGAGTGTAGCGGCGCTCGATGTAATTTGCCTTTCTGTACTCTATACAGTACATCAAAGTAATGAGGAATAGTATGGATGTAAAGTCTTAACTTATTTGTGCCTCAAGAGATAGTCAAAAGTGCACAGATGAAACAAAGATACTTTAATGTGTTTTTCTTTCTTTAAGAGGGTGACTAAATTAGCAGGGCATACGTCCCACACAGTGTGTACCAGTCAGAGAATTAGAAATGGATCAGGGTTGATTCAATACATAACATGATGAATCTGTGCATATGAAACGGCAAGTGTGTCCTCAAAATACTATCACGTCTGCGTCATTAATGCGAATTAAAAAGGGTAACCAAAAAGATTAAGAACAGGTGCCAATAAATCAGTATCTCTTCAAACCAAACCTCACAAACAAACCCTTATACTACCTACATCCTGAAAGCAGTGAGCAAAGAGTACTCACAGGTCTTCTGCCCCCCCCTCCCAATCTGTCCCCGCTGACATTTCACTGCAACTGGGCCTGCAGTATGAGTTCTTACACACACACACACACAGACACTGGCAGACACAAGGAATGAGTCTGGTCAGGAGACTCTATAAACATGTCAGAGGATATTCAACAGCATTACACACTAATAGGAAGAATTTACAACATCAACAGGCCTGTGTGTCTGCCGAGCAGGAAGCACAGATAACACAACGCTGGCATTTGTTCTTCAAGCATCATCTCTGTGCTGAGGAGAGAAAATAGTTCAATTAATATGCCTGTGGCTCTGTTGGTATAGAGTGGGTCATCCAATGGCCGAAAGGTTAACAGTTCCAATCCTGGCTCCGACTAGCTACACGTGTTGAAGTGCCCTTGAGCAAGTCACTGAACCCTAAATTGCTCCCAGTGGAGCCTGGAGGCGCCTTGCATGGCAGCAGCCGCCCACTGGTGTGTGAATGTGAGTGTCAGTGGGTCCATGTGAGGCAATGTAAAGAGCTTTGGGCAGTACAAGTAGCAAAGCGCTATGTAAGTGCAATCCCTTTATCATTTAATGAGTGTGTGGCAGCACTATGACAATATGTCACAGGTGCAGATGAGCAGGGGAATCCTCTATATGTAACGAAATCAAAGTGTGTTTTTCTTGCCGATATATTGAACCGTGCATCTCAAAAACGATTTAAACGGCATCAAAAATACACTCGAAAACACTTAACTCTCCCACATATGTTATTATTGAAAAGTTGTCTGTGTGTCCTGAAATGTTGTTTGTCTTGACTGATATACAGTCACTGCAGTGGAGCTTTTGATATAATCTCACCCCTTTACCAATGCAAATCGGTGGGGTTTTAGGAGTGGGATAATCTGCATTGGCCACATTTCAATTCACTAACCGATGCTTCAATAAGACAATAATAATAATAATAATAATAATAATAATAATAATAATAATAATAATAATAATAATAATAAAATAAAGAAGAAAACCAGATAAGTTCGTCTGAATCGGGAACTGGCGGCTCTGTATTTATGAGATTGGGAGTCGGTGTGAGATGAAGGCTGAATATCTGGCTGGACTGCTTGTTTAGATATTTTTTCTTCTTGCAGTGCCACTGTGCTCAATGCGTCTCCAAGTGCGCACGACCAATCTGCAGCAGCGCTCCGCAGACCGACCGCCAGGCATCTGGAGGCTCTGCGCTTATTCCTGCAGGCGCTGCTTTTCGCTCAATCGGCCCCAACAGGTGGATAAGTCGAGTGTGCAAAAAAAAATAAGAAAAGAAAAGACAAATTGCATCCTACGTACCGAAGGACAATTTTGGAGGCTTTTTCGGAACCAGGTGTGATCCACCAACGAAACTTCGCTGTCGCTGGTTTTCGTTTCCAGGATTTTCTTCTTCAGCTGAATGCTGGTGTGCGCATTTGGTCGTATTTTTTCTGCTTCTATTAGAACCGGAATGGAAGTCGTGATTAAAACTGAGAGGATCTGGATGTAGGAGTATTGTCAAGTCTGCAGAAATGAAAGGCGAGGATGCAGACTAGACTCAGGAAACAAGCGAGAAGCGGACTGGCATCATAAGGCGCAGACACGTTCAGGGTATTTATTCCTGCAGATCCAGACGACGACCACCGCACATGCACAACTCCACAAGTTAGAGCCAGTGGTCTTTTTCCATTTTCTTTTCTTTTCTTTTTTTTCTTTTCTTTCTTTCTTTTTTTTAAATCACTAAGCATGTTTTCTTAGTGCTCGTGTGATCTCGGGAAATTTGCCAGAGGAGGAACAGTCATTTCCATGAAGGAAAGAAGTTTCAATGCCGTGTTCCAAAGGTTGGTTGTTTGCTCAGATACGCTTAAAAACATTCACCTTTATTTATTTATTTATTTATTTATTTATTCCCATCCAGGTTCCGCACACGCACGCGCGCACAGACACAAAATTTGATTCACAACACTGTCATTAGCGCTCACAGTCGTTTCTCTCTCACAAACAGAAATAAAAATGACAAAACCTCATCTGAGGACACGCAGACTCACGCACGCACGCGCGCGCACACACACGCACAGCACCGTCGACTAGTTTACGCAGACCTCTCCTCATGAATCAATGAATACAAACATTTTTTTAGTCTTGTTTGGCTCCAAATATACCAACATACCTATGGCTTATCTAAATGTGTGATGGATTCTGCCGAAAAGAATCATCTTTTGCAGTGTGGCAATTGAATACAATCAATAATCCAGACAACTTTCAAAGTATAAGATGTGTTGTTCAACAGATTCTTTGCCACTGTGCTTTTTTGTGTAAGAACACATTTGAGGTGTTCTATTTGTAACTCGCATATTGACTCCAGTGGAGCTGTGATTACCAGCACTGAACCTGAGTGGATGTGAATTGCAATTGTCGGACACACACTCATCTAAAAACCCTACACACCTCAACATCTTGAACTAAAATCTGCCATGTTTTGTGCAAATTTCTCCGCAATTCTGCAGTGTTTGTGTGACTTGTATACAAGTCATCAGTTTGTGATTCAACCCAGTGAGTCTTCACTGGTAAAAAAAAAAAAAAAAGGCTGCATGAGCTACATGAACACAGACTGAACCAAAACAATACTCAGGGAGGAAGTGCCATCATTTAACACGTCTATGGTATGACCTGGCAATTATGGCCAATGACCAAAATTATCTACTCATGTAAACTGTTTAATACCTGTTGACCCACTAATTCTATCGATACACATTAATAATTGGTGTAAAATGCAGTCTGTCATCTTTTTATGGTCATCAGATGCTCCACAGTGAACCTGGAATCCCCCCTATTGATTCACTAGTAAAACCCATGCAGTTGGATCAATGGCAGTGGATGGAGACACATTTTATGTTCAGTTAAAAATATATTAGCCAGAAAACCCCCCCACTTATTTTATGTCCAGTTATAATTTTCTTTAGTTTTCTCTATTTGTGGTATAATAACCCTCAACATTAATCTTAGCTCTAATGAACATCTACACGATCAATGCATGAAATATAGGAAAATACCTGATTTTCGCTTAAATTTATGAAATAACAAGCATAATTTTGGAATAAATGGTGATAAATCACTTAAAGTTTTTTTTTTTTTTTAATTGAGAAAGAAAATTATATTGGGACTGACACAAAAACAGCACTGGGTTTATATGAGATAAACTGGATTTTTTTGGTATTAGTCCCAAAATCCAGTCATATTTTGGCAACAACCAGTAGTTTTACTGACACATTCTATTTCATACCTCTTCAAATTGAACGACTTTTCCTCTACCCCTACAGGATTAGTTATCTATTTGCAGTGAATGAAGGATTCCCAATGGGGCCATTTCAGAGGTATTTGTGATTCAATGGAAAATTGTTCCACCGAGGGGGCGATATCAGACTAATACCTGGAAACCATATGGCCCGCGGGAAAACTGACACTGAAAAGGTTCTTGAGTAGGAGAATTTCTCACTGGAGCAAATCTTTCATTTTATGATAATTTTTAAAGTTATTTCCTTTCACGGAGGGAGATTGAAAGGGCACAGGGAAAAATTTTCTCAGCAGTGAAGTGGCACCTTTTGAATGCAGAAGGAATGATGGGTGACATAATTTGGATCAAATGTTGCTTAGGAACAGCAGACAGAAGTGAATTGACGTTTAGGTTGCTTAATCTTCATCGCTGTGACATCAGAGTTTTGCATTTCACACATTTTTAACGTCCTTCTGACTGGGACCATGTACAGGTTGCAGGTTAAAAGCCTGAGCTCTAATTTTGATATTGCCTGCATGACTCTAAATAAAAATAGATCAATCTAACTGATGTGAAACAAGTTGTTATAGAGCAATAAGCCATTTGACAGGTGTAATTCTATTATGGCCTTGGCCGAGGTAATCATGACTTATCCAGAGAGGAAAAATAAAGCATTAGTCCTATAATTTGACTCGGGTGCTTTTATATTTAGCTGCACCCATCCTTTCCCCCGTCACCTTCGCTTCTTGTTTTGTTTACCACATTATCACTCCCTGCACCCTCCAGTCTCCTATTATGCCCGCCCCACCATGGTTTTAAAACCTCTAAAGGGCCATGAATAAAAAAAGGAAAAATTCTAATCCCCAATGTTTATAATCACTGATTTTCACATGTGTGGTGTGGTGATAGCCAACCTGCTTTCACATAAACGACAAGCATTGAAGAATTAATTGATATTTTAAACAATTCATGCAATCTGTGGAACCATCTAATATAAATGTGAGCATAATGGACACATGGGATTATAACTAATAGTTATTTTATGGAAAAGTGTTTAAGGGATAGTTCAATCAATCAATCAGTCAATCAGTCTTTATTGGCTAAGTTTGTTTACACAAGCAAGAAGCTTGACTCATTGCTCAGATATTCTGTAGTTAAGATAAAAACACAACAATTTGAGGCAAATGAAGACAAGATAAGATAAATGAAGATAAGATAAATGAAGATAAATGAAGGAATGAACATAACAGAATGAGTAAATAAAAAAAATAAATATAAATAAATATAAGTGCGTACAAAAACTTACCATGTAATACAAGAATTGAAGAGAATAGTTTCGCAGGCTTTTAATGCACAACAAGGTCAGCTGACATCAATGCATAAGCATGCATCACCTAGGAATGAATCAAAGCTTCATGTAAGTTGAGGGCTAACATTGACACCCACCACCTCTAGTTTGACTCAGTTTATCAATGAATTATGGCATTATTTTTTATTAAGTCAAGCTTGCTTAGTTTTTCCATATATTCAAGTCATGAAGTTTATTCGTGTGTGGGAGCTCTGTCTCTGTCAGCCTCCATATGAACTCACCTGCGTCCCTCCTTATTTCATCGTCTCCTACTAATCTTCTGTCGCCAACAGTGATATTGTCTCTGTCTTGTGCAGTGTCAACGCCCTCCAGCCTGGGAGCAGCTGTACAGCAGTGTTAGCAGGTTGCTGGTGAGCTGAAGCCCAGGGAGATGTCACAGCTGTACTACCGGAGAACTGACAGCTCCTCGTACCGGGACCGCATCCCACTGAGAATCGTGCGGGCCGAGTCGGAGCTGTCACCCCTGGAGAAGGCCTACCTCGGAGCTGTGGAGAAGGGGGACTACGCCAGTGTCAAACAGGCCCTGGAGGTGTGTGTGTGATTGTGTGTGTGTGCGCTCTCCGATGCCCGCATGGATGGATTGGTTGATTGGAAAGTGGAAAAAGAAGTCAGAATGATTGATGGTTAAATAATGAATACAGATGGAAAAAGTAAACGACCTGGTAAAAAAAAAAAAAAAAATCAGAAGATGTATGAGCTAATGTTTGTAACTGTGATGATCTTCTATTCATTTTCAGTAACATCTGGGGCCCTTACTTACCTTGACATGTGTCAGAACTGTAACAGCCACAAAATAATGGTAGAGACTGACTGTGTTGAGTTTCATTACCTCGTTATTACCTCAAACTCATTAAAAAAAAACAAAAAAAAAAAAACAGCCGCCCATGGTAATACTGTTTGGACATTTAGGTTTGAACAGGTCACGTTAAAACATAATTAGAGCGCAATTGTAAAAGCTCTTTGAATGTCCTTCTGGTCCTGGTCTTATTCCAGATGGCATGGTCATTTTAGTATTTTTTTTATTTTTTTATTTATCTATTTATTCTGCCATAACCCACTCAACTTGCCATATGCTGCTGTTGTTGGTAGGGTCACTGTTAAAGAGGCTTCTTGTTCCATTAGTAAACTGACACTGCTATCAATTAGGGCAAGGCAGCAGCAATATGGAAGTTAGTGTGTGTGTTGGTGTGTGTGAGTGTTTGTGAGCCACTAGACAGCAGTGTGCGGGTCCACGGTGGCGTTCCCCTTTCTCGGGTCCTCTACACCCGCCCAGCAGTTGCAGTATATGCGGCGAGTATGGTGGGAGCCGCTGTATTTGCAATTCCTGTTGTTCCCCATCCATCTGGACTGATTCTGGAATTTTACCTTGGCAGGCATTATATGTTTTGTGCTCTGCAGTGTAGCCTTAAAGGCTCCCTCGTCTGGTGGGAAGTGTAGTGATGAGGCAGCTGTCGTGAACTGGGTTTTAATCTAGTGTTATTTCCCAGTTCTGTGTACATTATTGTTGGCAGCGGCTGTGTCTAATACTTGGGATGAACACTGGGTCACTGTGTCCTGGCTATTGTTGCCTGTTGCTGAGCCTCAGCCTGGTTTGATGACACCTTAACCTGTGTGTTGAGCAAGTCTGAGAAACAGTGTTGGCCAGCACTGGGTTTGTGGGGGGGGGGGGGGGGGGGGCACGTGT
>JAPTHA010000007.1:18146914-18161912 GCA_029814585.1 Gymnapogon annona
GATTACATAACAGGAAAAAACTGTAATGTTTTTATCCACTGCCAGACGACCTCACCTAGTGTGTGTGGGTTTGTGTGCATGTGTTTGTGTGTGTGTGTATGTGTATATACCAGTGCCTGCACATCTGCTTCATCTGGAAGCCACATTGGGTTTTCCATGCTGTGACAGTGCCAGAGGCCTGTTTGCAGTCTGTTGGCCGGTCGCGTCGGTGCATCCATTTCTCCTGACAGAGGACGGCCTCTGAGCGATGACCTCATAGCTTCCTGACAGCCAGCTGTGCACGCATAGAGTATTTATGTATATTATAACAATTAATGTCAAAAAATAAAGACCAAATGTTCCACAATCTGAATGGTTAGACTCAGAAGTATAATAAATACTCAGCGTTGTAGCATCATCACTCACATTGAGGTAAACACTCAAAGTGGATTAGAGGGGCTTTGTAGAAACATGGGATTGGTTCTTTAAGGAGTTCACTAAAGGAGTTTCGCCTTTTTTTTTTTTTTCGTTGCTGGTATGTTTTGAAATGACCCGAGAAGGGAGAGATCTTTCCAGACATAATGCATCATCTGCTGTTTATTTCTTTAAGCAAAGCAAACAGTTATTGGTTTTGGATGTGAAGCTGCAAAATAAAGCACAAAGTTCATATAGAAAAAGTATTTCCACACGAAAAGAGAAAACAGGAAAGCTTTAAAACTGTGCAGTGACTGTCTACTGAGCTGTGAGGAAAACCTCTTTAGCAAACACACTCCAGCTCCAACTGGAACCTGTGAGAGGCTCTTTGGGTTATACCTCAATTAAACTTCTTCCAGTGCAGAAACTCTGTGGTTGGTCTTGTCGGATTTTCTGGTTCCTGGAAAATTTAAGTTCATTTTTAGGAAGCGACCCAAAAACCATCTTTGATCAGTGTCTACGGATCATAATAGGAAGCATGGGCTGGATAGGATCATTTACTGCTCTATTTGCATTACATCTAAGCTGAGTGCTCTCCTCTTCACGTGCATCGTTCATATCACGGCAGTAAAATGAGCTGTAAATCTGTAGGTCAGTGTGTGGTGGTTAGTGTTTATAGCCTTATGGATTTCCTGCAAGGGTGGTTCATGCTTGTTTACACACATTTGTATAAGGTAATCGTCCCATACAAATCCAATTCTTCAAAGAAGAAGTGTTATACTCTTTTTATTTTTTTAATAATATTTTATTTAGATTTTCCAGTAGACAATATTACAGTTACATTCATACACCACGAGACGACATTCGTAACCCACAGTGACAGAATCAGAGACAACAGACAAAATACAAAAAAACTCAACAAAACAAAAACAAGGCAAAAAATACAAAAAAGACATAAATAAGTGAACTGAATGAGTCACAGAGGGGAATATGTTGATCTCTAACCTTCTAAGAACACCCCCCCCATACACACACACACACACACAAAACTCCGACAACACCCCTGCAATTTAGAACACTGACAGGTAAAATAAAGGAATGTCCCTTCAACCGAACTACATCTAAAGCACAAAGGTGATACATTAGAGTTATACAGCTGATGGAGGTAGTTGAACTGGGTCAGTCTATATCTAGCATTTAAAGTAGAGGTGATTCCATCTCGACATAGGTTCCTCCATAACTGCTCGGAGATCTCCCTCTCATTTAGCCCTTGGTCTGTCTCTATCTGGTATCACTATAGTGGACATGAGGGTTGTATACATCCGTGAAATAGTTCTAATTATTGATGAAGTGTTGTTTTCAAGCAGAATGCCAGTGAGACATTGAAGACCGTGTTGTTTTTATGTGGTTATAACGTAGGGGTTCTGCAGGATCTCTCACATGTACAGAATTGTAAAGCAAGACTTTTGTCAGGAATGTGGTGATGAATATGGGCGGCTGTGGCTCCGTTGGTAGAGTGGGTTGTCCAATAGCCAAAGGGTTGATGGTTTGAATCCTGACTCCAACTGTCCATGTCGAAGTGTCCTTGAGCAAGACACTGAACCCTTAATTGCTCCCAGTGGAGCCTGGCGTGGTGTAGCAGCTGTGTGAATGGGTGAATGTGAGGCTAATGTAAAGCGCTTTGAGTGCCTTAAATGTATAGAAAAGTGCTATAGAAATGCAGTCCATTTACCATGAATTGATCTGAGAAGTGCTTGAGCAACAGTGACACGTTTCACCTACCAGCCTTTCTTTTATGTTTCAGTTCACCTCTACATACGAAGCAAAACGACTCCACATTTTGACCAAAACATCCTTTTTATGACAGATGGATTCTGTCCATCAGCTCTGCATCTGCGGACGTTTATAGCTGTGTTTTTTCTTTCTGCGTTCAGTCCAGTTATTCCTCTTTGATTCTCCCACTGGGACCCTCCAGGGCGCTCTCTTCCAGTTTTCTTGTGGAAGTGTTTAATGAAGTTCTTTTATGGTAATGGTGGTGTTTCGTGCCTTTAACGTCCATGTTTTGGGGTTTTCCTTGTGCTGTTTTTGCCCTATTATGGTTTGTTATTCTGTGAGTACATTGCACTCCTTGCTCGTCTCAAGTGACTTCTCAATATTTGATCCAATCATTCGTCATTCTCTCCCATCACAGCTCCAGACGTTATTATTTTTTTCTTCTCGGCTGTCATTTCTGTTTCGATGATACAACCACCCTCTGTTATATCAACATACTATATATTCTTGTTTTTTTTTTGCTCCTGCAACGCCAAGAAATCCTTGTACATCACCGCTTCTTTACTGTATAGCCTTAAACCACATACACCCTTTACAAGTTTTTCACGTGTGTATTTCTCTTGCAGAGCGGTGGTGTATGAGTGCTGTCCAGGGTACATGAAGCTGGAGGGTATGAGAGGATGCCCGGCAGGTAAGAAACAGTACTAATAATGCAGTGTGTCTCATACAGTTCACTTATTTATGTCTTTTTTTTTTTTTTTTTTAGTCTGTCAGTGTAACCTGTCATTGATGTGCTTTCGCTGCAGTGGCTCCTATTGACCATGTGTACGGTACTCTGGGGCTGGTGAAGGCCACGACGACGCAACGTTACTCTGACGTGTCCAAGCTGAGAGAAGAAATTGAAGGCAAAGGCTCCTTCACTATGTTTGCGCCCAGTAATGATGCCTGGGAGGAGTTGGAAGACGTGAGTAGAAAGAAGCAGATTGATGACCTGCATGAAGAATCACTGAAGAGGTTAAGTTTTTGATTTTTGATTTTTAATAGAAATGCTATGATTTCTCTAGAGTGTACGGTCTGCACTGGAGAGCAACGTGAACATCGAGTTGTACAACGCTCTGCACTTCCACATGGTCAACCATCGCATTCTGACCAAGGACATGAAGGATGGCATGAGCGTCACCTCCATGTACAATGACCTGGGGCTGTACATCAACCATTACTCCAACGGGGTCGGTTCACAGGCCGTGACGGTCCGCAGGGTTGTATTCACACAACGCTCGCTTATACTTTAATGTAAATCTCTGGTCTGTGTGAAGATCGTCACGGTGAACTGCGCCAGGATCATCCACGGTAACCAGGTGGCCACAAATGGTGTGGTTCATGTCATCGACCGGGTCATCAGCGCCGTGGGTAACACCATCAAAAACGTCCTGGATGTCACAGACGAGCTGTCCTCCTTCAATGTATGTAACACACAAGACTTCTCAAAGTCAACAACACTCCTCATCTACAAAGAATTTAGATTTAAAAAAAAAAAGAATTTAGTAGACATTAGTGTTGGAGCTAACTATTAAATCAACTAAATGAACTTCAATGTAATGTCATACTTATGTTGTACTTATAACGTGTAGTTTACTTATGTTTATAATGTGCATTCTATTTATTTTTTATTTTTATTTTTTCTTTAGTTATGCTTAGCTACCTGACTCAGGGACACGCACAAAAAATTACAATGTACCTGTCTTCTCATGTACAAATGGCAATAAAGTCTATTCTGTTCTATTCTTCTATTCTAGATATCTGGACACTGTATTTGACCTTTTTTATATTGTATCTCGGCAGAATCAAAGGCCTTGCACTGAGAAACTTTAGATTGCTGTTTTTAGTTCATGTATGATAAGTTATTTGAGTTGTTTTTCCCATTTCTAGATGTGGCTTTGTCAAGTTTAGTGGAAATTTTAAAGGAGCTGGATAAATTAGACCACGGCTTCTTATTGTTATAATGACTTGTTTAACTTGATGTTCATCATTGTTCAACTTAAAGAGCATAAATAAATGATTAACTCAGAAATATATTGCATTGCTAACATGCATGTTGTACATTATTACACAATACAGAATTTTATAATAAAATACATTTTATTTATAATGCACTTGTCATTCATAGAATCTCAAAAAACTAAATAAAATAAATTAAAAAATCTGCAATTAAAGGTTCGCTTAAATAGATACGTATTTCCTTATATTTAATACAAAGTGCATATTCCAACCGACACTGGCCACTATCGATTGTCTGATGGATCAGCATTAACCTACTGTGTATTATACATGTCTATAACAGTAAGTCACATGAATGACTCCTGGTGTTTTGTCTCCAAGGCCGCTGCGATTGCTTCTGGTGTGATGGACAAGCTGGACCAACCTGGCCACTTCACTCTGTTTGCTCCCACTAATGAAGCCTTTGACAAACTGGGCCCGGGCTACTTAGAGCGTATCATGGGAGACAAGGCCGTTATTGAAGGTAAAGCAAATCATCCAGAGTAATCAACTATTGTTTTACCTTAAATAAACCCGGAATTACTTTCAAAAATTAATTAACATTTTTATTTTCGGACACATTTATTCCCAAATTTGACACAGAGTATGTAATCACGTTTGACTTATCAAGAATAAATTACAACTTTGGGGAAATTCAAGACCATCATGAAAAACAGACAAATCACATTGACTGGATCTTGTACTTGCACTGTATAATTATGACTTCCCCTGTTTGTCTGTGGTGTATAACTGTATTTTATTTGCGTCTTTGGTATGACTGGTTTTGTGCTGCCGTGTTGGCCAGGTCAGTCTTAAAAAAGAGGTTTTAAATCTCAATGAGTTTTTACCTGGTTAAATAAAGGAAAATGAAATGAATGAATGAAATGATTTCATGTGAAGAGATAAAAATAGTTCAGTCCAACTAAATGGGTGTACTTACACTTCAAAGTTTTAAGTCGCCCGCTTGGACTATAGAGGAAGGTTTCAAAAAGCATGCGATATATGAGAAGTGTTCTTACCACATCGCCTCAGTACTTATATTCTCATAAAACCCAAGTATGTGTACATGACCTTAAACCACACAAAAGAAAATGGGAAACTGTCTCTGCTGCAGCAGCTCATGTTTATTCACTTACTGAGCGGCCAGCTATGAATGTGGGTGAGTGTGAATCCAGTGATCTCAGTGGTTTCCTCTGGGAAAACAATACACCCTCAGATAAATTCTCAGACTCTTGGCAAACGGGTTTTGCTGACCAACCAAGTCAGAACAGTATCCAAAGTAAAACTGTTCTTCCTTATTTGTGCAACGGGAGTGTTTGGGCCGTCGAGTCATTTGGCAGACGCCGTGCCTCCGATGGCAACTGAATTTTTGTGGCTTTTTATGCTATAAATTAAAGCGGTAAGGCGTCGTTTTAACAGGCTGTATTTTATTTCTTGGATGAACTATTTTACTCGAGGCTGAGGTGTAATACTGTTGAAATTGTGGAGAGATGTGCCTAAATATTTCTTGTGAGTTGAAAGTGTGTATACATGTGTGCTTATTCATTAACCCACCACCACCATCATAATAAAAAAAAAAGATTGCTAAAGTCTTTAAACCTCATATTATGTTTTAAAAAATTACATAGAATATGTTGTGTAAATCCACTCAACAAACCAGGTTAAACCAATAACAAGTTGGTTTTAGAGGATGTGAACATTTAAGTAGAAGATGTACAATATTATATATATTTAATTTCTCGTCTTACTGCTTCTCTCTCTGGACTTTGATGGTCGTTTTTTTTTCCCATCAGCCCTTGTGAAGTACCACTTATTGAACAGTGTCCAGTGCTCTGAGGCGATCATGGCGGGCTCAGTGTATGAGACCGCCGAGGGCAGTACCATCGAGATCGGCTGTGATGGAGACAGTCTGACTGTCAACGGCATCAAGATGGTGCTCAAGAAGGACATCGTCACCACCAACGGCGTCATCCACCTGATTGATCAGGTTCTCGTCCCAAATTCAGGTAACTTCCAATCAGTCTAAGTCAGAGATGTGGAATTCAGTTTATTTCAAGAGTCACATTTAGCCCATTTTCATCTGAAGTGATAACATGATAATTTCTAAACAATGCCAAGTCCAAACTTGTCTCCATGTTTTAGTGTGAAAAATGTAAAATCACATGATGAAAGTTTTTACATCTACAAACCATCCCTTCAAACAACGTGAATAACAAACAAAGCCAAATAAATCGGCGTTATTTTAATAATATTGTGCTCAGTTGATCACCTGCACATGTACATTCCAACAGATCACGGTGGATCTACAAAAACACCACACGTTTAGTGACAGACAGAATATTGGTCCAATTACACAGACGTATATAAAGATGTTTGTATTGATCATGTCATTGACAGTATAATGACATTTTAAAACGTTGTTTTAGTGTAAATACATGAAAACATTTGCATTTACAGAGAAACTTTAGAGTTGTGGATATTTATGGGCCATTATAATATGTGATTGGTCTGACCCACTTGAATAATTTAATTAGTCTGAATCTGAAATCTGAAGTAAAACAATCATTATTATCTTTATGTCATTTTTGTGTTTTACAAATTCATCCCATGGGCCAGACCGCACCTTTTGGCGGGTCACATTTATGACCCACGTGTTTGACACCAGTGATCTAAGTCGAGTTTAAATCTGGGACAGTTTCTCTGATTCCTAACATGTTAGTGTGATTCTTCCTCATCAGCTAAAGATGTGATGGAGTTACTGGGAGAATCCCAGAGCACATTCAGCGACATGGTGTCTGAACTGGGTTTGGCTGCAGCCCTGGGTCCCAAAACCGAGTTCACACTTCTGGCTCCTCTTAACACTGCTTTTACAAGTAAGTTAAACTCCCAGTCTGTTATTATTATTGCTTTTGTCTTCATCATTATGACCAGTGTAGTGATCAGAAGAAAGACATTTAATTAACTTTTATATTAGATATATTTAGATATATTGGCCTCTTTTTCAGTGCTTTCAAAGCCACACGCAGACAGTGCATGACACTTGACTCGTACATGCAGTCACCATCTTGTGTGTGTGTGTGTGTGTCATCGTGTGCATGTTGTCAGATGAAGTGATGTCAACAGACCAGAAGCTGCTGAGAGAAATTTTGGAGAACCACATCTTAAAGCTGAAGGTTACGCTGGGTGAGCTCTACAACGGACAGCTGCTGGAAACGCTGGCTGGCAAATTGATCAGAGTCTTCATTTACCGCACAGTGAGTGTGTCTGCACTGCATATGTGTGTGTCTGAGTGTATGGACAGGCTCAGACAGTGATACTGAACCAGTGCTTTAAAAAAAAAAAAAAAACAGAGATAGAAATAAGAATTAATGTGAAGACAACGGGGTTTTTTGGTTTTCACACAAATAAAAAATCTGAAACCCGTTATGGGGCCCCTCACCACATGTTAACGTGGTTTAGCTGCTTTTCAAGTGTAAACAAATGCAATAAAACAACTAATTAGTCTGTCTTGGCAGATAATGCCAGTTTCTACTCCGGTGGTTTTCATATATTAAAATCAGCTTAGTTTCAGTTCCCCACCAGGAATCTCGCATTGTTTTATTCGATTGATTGCAATCAAAGACGACAGGACGACAGCCCTCCTCCTCTCAGGCTAAATTGTTACCAGATTTGTTCGGTGACTGTGGGTTGTGTTTTTTTTTTCCGTTGTTAGGCCGTCTGCATAGAAAACGCATGTATGGTGCGCGGCAGTAAAGAAGGAAGCAATGGCGCGCTCCACCTCCTGAGGTCCATCATCAAACCAGCGGAGAAAACCATCTATGAGATTCTGATCGCCGACGGACGCTTCAAGTAATAACTTCTGGAACTTCTTGACATTTAACACTGATTTACACAACTTTTTTTAAGTACCATTTGGGCAATTTTTTTTTTAAGTTGCTTGTGTTGGATTTAATTCCACCACTTTCATTGAGTTTCCAAATAACCTTATATGGACCCATTACCTTTCTGTTTAGTTACATCCAAGGCTGGATTTTATATGATTATTAGTAATATTAAGATTAATACAGTTGAGGCCAAACGTCACCTGGTTATTGTGTCACAGAGGTAATAGAGAGAGGTCGTAAAGTGTCATATGTGGGTTAAAAAAAAACAGATTTAAATGTTCAGAAAAAATCACATTGAGAAACTGAGAAAAAAAGATTTAAAAAAAGTTAGTGGATGTGATTGAATTTGTCGGTGTGGTTTTTAATCCTACAGTGACCTCGTGTTAACCTGACAGGTGGTTTCATGACAGACAAGAACCCTCCGTGTGATGAAATCATCTAATTGAAAAAAGACTTTGTTACCGCACTCACCACTTTTCCAGACTCGGTGGCAAATGTTGGCATCGCAAGAAACAGCTGTAGCATAATTGAGGCAGCCGCTCCGCAAATCAGTTGGACCACACAAATAGGACGAGTCTCACACACCCACTGATCCACCATAAAGCTCACACCAGGGCCGTCATACTTCACCATGTCTAAATGCATAATTATCACAGTTTTCTCACCCAAAACCCTGCTGTAAAATCTGCTCCGTAACCGTGACAATTGTACCATCAGTGCTTTGGTCTCATGGGGGGAAACAGTGGGAATGGAAGTTTCAGTCTGAAACATGACACTCTACAAAGTGAAACTGAACAAACCCACAGAAACTATTCTAGTGCATCATAGTGTGATTAAAACTGACTGCCTGGTACTTTTTTTTTGGTCAAAAGCAGATCCAAATCCTGTCGCTCAAGTATCATTAACTCACACTGGATGATTTTCATCCCTTCTCTGTGTGTTATTCTTTAGGATCTTCCTTACTCTGATGGAGACGGCGGGTCTGACTGATCTCCTGAAGCAGGAGGGCTCCTACACCATCTTCGCACCAACGGATGATGCCTTTAACGGCCTTACTGAAGAGGACATGCTTCTGCTGCGAAGTCAGTGAATGCCTCGTAGATAAAAAGAAAAAAAAAAAAACCTCAGCCAGTTCATTTCATATAACGGCTTATGAGTAGATTTAATCTGAACATTAAGGGACAAGTTAAAATGGTGAGTTTTCCCTGTGTTGTCGTCAGGTGACGTGAATGCCCTGAGGACCATCCTGCTCTACCACTTCAGTAACGGCGTCTTCATTAACGGTGGACTGGAGGGAGGAGTCACCAATTTGCTCAAATCACTGCAAGGCAACAACCTGCAAGTTATGGCTGTATGTACAATGATGTACACTGAAAACACACACACACACACGCACACACACACACACACACACACACATATATATATCTGTTTGTGTGTGTGTGTTACCATGTAGTTGTTTGTGTGTATTACATGTACAGTATACACCTAGAGTTGTGTGTTTGCATTTATGTGTGTGTGTGTGTGTGTGTGTGTCTGTGTGTGTAGCCATTTTTCCCATATTTAGAGATCCTTTTGTCAAGTTTAGCGGAAATTTTAAATGAGCTGGATAAACACACATACACATAAACGTCTGTGTGTGTATGTGTGTATCTATACTATGTTTCACAGATACATAGTGCACATACAAATTTGTAGGTTGCAAATAAGCCTCTGTAGTCAGACATTACTTTAATATAATGTAACTGTCCAGAGGTCAAGAAAAGTCGACCCGCTTATACTTTAATCATAAGCTGAATGCATTCTGGGGAATGTAAAACAACTAAAAATAAATCCAAGGAGACATTACTGAAATGGGTGTGGGAAATGTTAATATTTCAAACCTCTCATGTTCACATTTTTCTTTCCTTTCTGCGTCTTATTCTCAAATATTCCGTTGTATGACTTCAACCCAAACTCTTCCCATTTTCTCATTTTCATAATAATGGCATCAAAGAGCTACTGTTAGTCTGTTCCTTCAAAGCTGCTTATCTCTGGAGAAATGCCAGAAGTAATAAAAACCTGGCTTCCTGTAACTTCTATCAACGCCCAGACTTGGTATTTGCTCACCCTGTCCACCCCCAACCCTCTGACTCCACTGGATGCCCCTCAATCTGTCTCCTACTTGTATTTATTTTATTTATTTTATTTTATTCAGTATTTGAATGAAGGATTTCACTCTGTTCTGTTCTTTTTTTTACTGATTGTTCTCTGTGAAGCCATAAACCATGTAGCGAGGTCGTCCCATATCAGGACAATGGGCCACACAGACATAAATACACAGAGGAAGATTTTTTTTTAATTTAATCTTTTGAGGAAAAGTCTGAAGATAACATGTACTACGACCTTTCCCTTGCTTAATTTTAAATGGCTGATGTTTTTGGCTTTCACAGAAAATAGGAGTAAATACTTCATTGAATAGACAGAGTTCACTTCCAGGCACAAGGGGTGGAATTCCTACCGACTCCTTTAAGTCAACACTGATGTCAAACAATCTGAAAAAACGTGTGAATTCAGATGTTTTTAGGGAGTACGATTATGGGTGTATGTGCGTCAGTGCCTGGAAGGGTTTTTGGCAGGAACTCACATACTATATGCATCAACAGTTTTCATGAAAATATGCTTGAAAAAAAAAATATTACATACAATTTTTGCTGCTGTTTCCAGGTAAACAACTCCATCCATGTAAATTCGGTGGACGTGCCAGACGGCGATCTGATGGCAACGAACGGTGTGGTCCATGTGGTGAAAAATGTTCTGTACCCCGGGGGTGCGTGTAGTTTACGTTACTATGTGTTCCTACCAACTCTGCTGGAGTGTATTATGGTATGTCTTTTGATGATCTGCTTATTGCTTACAGACCTTCCCGTGGGCCGCGAGGATCTTCTGGTCCTCCTGAAGAAGCTAATCCGGTACATCCAGATCAAGGTACGAAGCGCCACTTGTTTATGGTTTGGTTTAGTTTAGTTTAGTTTAGTTTGGTTTGTTTTTTTTCTGCTGTTGCCTCTGTCTCTGCTATTGTGGGTCTTGAGCGTAGTCTTGTGGTGTATGAATGTGGCTGTAAAGTTATCTAATGAAAAATCAAAATAAAATATTGTTTTTAAAAATGTATTTTAAAAAAAGGACATCAAGTATGAACATGTGAAAGTGAGCAATATAGCCTTATATATTTTTTTTCTTCAAATTAGCATTCACTAAGGTCTGTACTTTTTCCTTATTTTCTAGTTTGTTTCCGGGTTTTCTTATACCGAGATTCCTCTCACCTTTATCAGTAAGTTTGTATACGCTCACTTTACTGCATTTACATTTATTCCATCAAGAAAACAGTGCCTCAAAGGGTTCACTGTGTTCTTCCACAGAGAGGACCATCACAACCACCCATTACATCGAGACAGGTGAGACAAGTGTCGTTAAGGTCCTCGTTAAAAGACAAACTTTCCAGATGTTTTGGTAAGGGACGTAATGTCTCATCGGGGTCGATAAAACAACTTCCTGCGCTGTACAATATGTTCTTTATTTCAGAGTGAGACGCTCTCCTTTCAGCAGATTCCAACCTGCAGCTAAATGCATGTTACATGCTTATCCTATTTCCATTCCTCTTCTCAGATCCTCCTCCTCCTTTGTTCCTCTGATTATCCACTTTCAGCATTGCTCAAGTCCACTCAGGCTTTTTGGCATTTTAATCGAGTCCTGTAGGGATGAGGTAATTAGGCTGTCAAAAGCCAGCCGTGGTCACAGGACACAGACGACTCTGGGATGTTGGGTCCGCTCCAGTGCATTTCTACAGAGACGAGCATACCTTTGTGTATTAGGTGACATGGAAGACATGAAGCTCACGAGTTACAGGTCACATTAAGCAGATTAAAGAGATGAGAGAAGAAGAGGTTTCAGCACGACGTCTAATCTCCGGTACTTTTCTGTACATAGTTTTCAGTCTCTCTAATATTTTTTTAATTAAGGGGTATCAAAAAGAAACTAGATCCAGAACACATCAAGCTGATCAAAACTGACTTTAATTGTAATGCTGATTGATTGAAAGCTGGTATTTCTTTGAGCGTCTCAGTGGCTGTTCTGCTGCTAGAAATGTTTTAAAAGCACTTTAATGGTTTTATTATTTGCGAGATGCGATTATGAAGAATTAACTACTATCATGAACAAATACATATACAGCCTGGGTAAAAAAAAGCGTTAATTTCATTGGACAACATTCAGCTTTGATTGCAGGACATTTACACAACAGCACGATAAAAATCATAGCATTTATTCCTTTTTTCGTCTCAGATTTTACACTGTTGACAAAAAGTTGGAAAGTTGTGTAAAAGACTTGCGGCTGAAACATATTAACCAGTGCAATAAATACCCAATGGAAGGATTTCACCTTTCTGCTTAGTTAAATCCAGGTGGGGACTATTTTTTGACCAGCATTTTGAAATGGAATTCTGTATAAGTAATTTACAAGAAATCTCTGTCATTTTATTCAAAGTGCTCGGGGAAAAAAAACAAAAAACAAAACCTGCCCTTAATCCTAAAGTTTATGTAAGAGGCAAAGTCTGCATTTTAATGCCTGAGTGCATATACGTAGAATAAATGAAGCATAAATTACTGGATGGACATCTGTGAGCTGCGTGGTCTGAGCGTCAGGCCTGAGTCTGGCTCTGATTACTGGACAAGGCTGCGTATCAAGGAAACTGATACCATAGATTGAACACAGTGTGATTCAAGCGCACACATGTCAGCGATCATCCCCTTTATGGCTCACATGAATCAAAGAGAAATCACTCTGGAGTAGAAAAAAAAACTAAAGAATTAGATTTTGGCAAAGGTAATGTAGATATAAAGTGTAGATTTAAGCAGTGTTGTGCAGCTTTTGGAGCTGACGGCTCAAAGGGACATGAACTATAACACAAGCCTTCGGTAAAGCTTCCATTATTCATTTTACTAAGTAACATACCATAATTCAGCCTTTTTTGGTTTGTTTGAGTTTACATATTGTTCTTTTCAGCACGTAATAAAAATGTAAGATTCATTTTGCTCCTGTTCCTCTGAAGAGTTGCTCATGTTTCCCATCTTGGTCTTCTCTCCAGTTCCTGAATTCACAAAGGTGGTTAGAGTAATTGATGGAGAACCATCAGTTACCAAGGTAACAAGGGTCATCGAAGGGGAGCCGTCCATCACCAAGGTAACCAGGGTCATCGAAGGGGAGCCGTCCATCACCAAAGTTACCAGGGTCATTGAAGGGGAGCCGTCTCTTACCACGGTAACCAGGGTCATCGAAGGGGAGCCGTCCATCACCAAAGTTACCAGGGTCATTGAAGGGGAGCCGTCTGTTACCTCGGTAACCAGGGTCATCGAAGGGGAGCCTAAAATTACCAAGGTAACACGTGTCATTGAAACAGAACCTACAGTCACTAAGGTGGTTGTCGAGGGCGAGCCGGTGATCACCAAAGTAACCAGGCTCATCGAGGGGCAGCCGACCATCACCAAGGTGACGAGAGTCATTGAAGGTAAAAACTACAGGTCGTTTTACATCGTGAATATTTTTTACAGCCTTTGGGACGTTGACTCCAGTGCTGTGGGGTTTGATTACATGACATGTTTCACTCACTGCAGGAGCAGAGTTCGACGCCAACGGAAAGATGATCGCAGGTCAGTTTCAACATCCCTTTTTCTTTTAACTCCTCGTTTACTTTCTCCATCCACTGGCCTGTTTATCAAACAAATCTGCGTCGTCATCATCCTCCTCCTCCTCATCATCATGTCATCTGTGTGAAAACTATTGGCCATTGTGTTTTCTTTGGTCCTCATCGGTGAAGTCATCAGACATATAACTGTCATGGTGTGCACCATGTAAGGTTAATATTCATTTAGACGCATAAAATGACAATACACTGACTTGCCGCTTGTCTTTTTTAGATTCTAATAAATATAGAGGAAGTTCTTCATCTTCTGTTTCGCTGGGTCAGTTTGCTGCCAGAGCTTCTGCTGCTGTGTGAGAGTGTTTATGACCCTCCCAGCTTCTGAATAAGTACTTTCTGGTTCTTATAAAAACACAGAAGAATCAGCAGATTAAACTATTAAGTGAAACACATTTTATTACCTCCACTGAGGTGGGAATCGAATTTCCCACATCTGTTTGATTGTTGGTTGGTGGGGTTGAGTAAAAAAAAAAAAGAAAAAAAAAACAATTCGCAATTCAAACGCACATCTGCAAATGCCTTGCAGTTCTGTAATTCAATTGAGCACCATCTATCTCAACACACAATTACATTCGCTGCCCCCTTTTTTATGCTCCGACGCTGAAGTTTAATGGATTCATCCTCGTTTGTACACTTCAACCAAGTTTAATGAAAATCCACGTGGTAGGTTTTTTGCCTGTTAGTGCGCAAACACTAACAGGCAAAACAACACAACCCGAAGAGGACTGTGCAGCCTCGGCAGATGTTTGTACTCTGCCCACAAAAAAAACCCCTCTATTCCTCCCTGCGTTTGCATCCCTGTTGGGTAAGCAAATTAGACCCAGCAAGAGCAGAAACAGCTCAGTGAATGTTTAATAGTCGGGCTGCTGGTGTTCCTTTCCCGCAATGGCGTTTGGGGAGTGTCGCAAATTAGTCGAAACACGCTATAATAATGGAAACGGGGGACACAGCTGAACAGTCTCTTTCTGTGGATGCTTCATTATACTGAGACCTGTTCTGGCTTAAGTCCACTAAAAATACCCCGGGGCCGTTCAGATGTTACACTCTTTGTATGCTACGAAGGTTGATCAAACTAAGCCTAAGCACTTCTTTTACCAGTTATGGTGCACCGTTCATCTGTATGTCTGCCCATTTCACGGATGATTCATCTAACGTCATCTCTGCTGTCTCTGCCAA
>JAPTHA010000007.1:18223619-18249328 GCA_029814585.1 Gymnapogon annona
GATTTGTGCCATACATTTTAATCACAACCGGAACTTTTTTTTTTTTCTGTCATGAATTTCCTCAATACCATGTCCAAACCTCCAGCTGGTCTGCATTATATTGCCTTTTCAGTCCATTTCTAACCAAGGACAGTCTCTACTGAGTTCATGAAGAATATATTACTGGCAGGAGGTCTGTCAGTTCAAAACCACAGGCAGAAGCTTTGGCAATATCCTGGTTTGGAAACCTTAAATGTTGGTGCAGCCAAAATAGAAATTACTTGTTTTATTGTTTTCTTTTTCAGAATCGCTCTGTTTCTCTCATAAAAACACATAAAAAGGCAGACACAAAGCAGCGTGATTATGGAA
The DNA here is from genome assembly GCA_029814585.1 of Gymnapogon annona. Lineage (NCBI taxonomy): Eukaryota > Metazoa > Chordata > Actinopteri > Kurtiformes > Apogonidae > Gymnapogon > Gymnapogon annona. Next base: position 18,223,968 of record JAPTHA010000007.1, read on the forward strand.
TTCTGTTAACTCACTGTCCAACAAGTTGTGTTACTGAAATCAATGCTGACGAGAACCAGCCACGTGAAAATGAGGACTCATTTCTGCTCCAATTACTTTTTTTGTTTCTTTCTAATACAAAACAATGGAGTTCCACATGCCGAGTTCAACATTTTTCAGCCGTGAGATGCAAAATTCAAGCAACATCAGTGTCGAGATTCATACCATGGCCATATAAAATCTAGCCTTTGTCTTAAGGAGAAAGCCTTGAAAAGTGACTGACCTTCTCACAAGCCTAGTCATGTGTGTTAACTTTAGCCCTTGATAAAAGCTTGTGTGTTTCTGTGCGGGAGCAGGTGAGGACTGGTCCTAATATGAGCCCCACCTAGAACCTTTCTACCCTCATAAAGACATTACTGATGATGTTAACAGACTGATGTTGAAAGAATACTTTTCAGGACAGACAGCCCAAAGAAAAAAAAAATATAGATCACTGATTGTTAAACTAATAATGGCTGAAGTACCTTTATGTAACGTCACATGTGGCAGTGGCATCATAGTGTTTCCCTATGAAATGTATTTTTCACAAACGCCACCAAGAAGTGCAGTTGTGTTGTTGCATAGGAAACACGGTTGTTAGGTCAGATGTTAAATGCTGATAAATCATAAACAAAGACAAAAGTGAGCTGTACATTTGATATTTCTTTAGATAATTTATTGATATATATTTGCAATATATGTGCGTTGGTTCTTTAACACTTGAAAATACTGAGATTTCTGTACATGAATACATTACTTAACTGTCATAAATAAAGAACTTTGCAAATATATACTTTAAGAATTAATCACATCCATAAATATTAATGCCATCAATTAACATATAGACTTAAACGCGACCAGTGAAGGTCAGCAGATGTATGTGAAGCTATTGTTTGTCTTGGTATGAGTTAAGTTAAATGTATAGCCCTGCAAGAAGAAATATAATACAAATTTACTGAAAGCAGTTTTCCTTTATATAACTGTAGTTGCACTACTACTCTGTGGCATTCAGCCTAATGAATCTATTATCCTACTCTTCCCCCTACTGTCTCAATATGGCATTTCATCTAACAAATATAAACTGCACGTTGAAAATATATGCTGTATTTACAGTAATTATACAAGTAAATGTTTATTTACATTATCTTATTGAAATATTACACAAAACATTTAACCATATTTAAGATAACAATGTTTTGTATACCATGCAACATCATTTGCCCCTTCAGTTCAAGTTCAAATTTTTTCTACCTCTCCCTGACTTTTCTCTAAATAGATACCTACAGAGATACAACATATGCAATGCAACCCCTACTTTTTCTTTTGTTGGTGCTGAGTTATTATTAGGATGCAATACAACTGATTCAGTACCGTTAGCAACCTAGGGGAGTTCTTATGGAGCTCTAAGAGGCTATCACGGTATAAACAACATTAGTGATTCAGATTCCACATGACATCTGAATATAATGAGGTAGACTGGAGGACAGAACTGAATGTTCAATTAAAAATCAATGCATTCATCTTCATCAACAATCATTTCATAAAAGCTAATAAATGTTGAACAACTCAACATTTCCATCTAAACTTTCATAGAATACTGAGGTGGTGGAGGAGGAGTATAAATATTTTTACTGACCCCTAACGGTAAAAGTGTAAAAGAACTAGCGGCATGTCTTGATGTGCAATTGTGACCACAGAGAAGGGTATATGGCCAAGTGTCTGCTGGCTCGTTCACAATGTGATATTAGTCACTAAATAATTAAGGACTGTAAAACATCATTAGTTTCTGAAATGTATACACCATTGCTTTCTGGACTGTTTGGTTTTGAGCTCATTGGAAAGACATTTGGAAAAAGCAAATGGAAAAGTGTTTAAAAAAAAGTATGTTGGTGTATGGGAATATGAAGTAAAAACTAAAGGAGGGGCCAGGATCTAAGCTCCAGTCTAGGAGTGGCCCCAAATGTGTACTTTTCGGATGTAGGATCAGTTGCTCCCTGCATTAGGTGTCAAGGCAGAGTCGTCCTATTTCATATCAGCCTGAAGACTGAGCTGTTTTGCTGTAACTACACATCACCTGGCCAGAGGTCTGACCTAATCTCTAGTCCTGGTTAAGATTCACTTCCACTAATTTGTATGAGAGCTATGAATATAAAGATCATTGCAAATAGGTGAGTATGCACTGTATATTTGCATTAATGTATGCTTATGTGGTTGATGGTCGAGGGTACACATTTATAATTCGAAAATAATATGCAAAAAATAATGCAGCCACAAACAAATAATGTAAAGTGAGAAATAAGTAGGGACATTAGTTAATCTCAAATGGATCTTTAGGGCTTCGGGACTTTTTCATCTGTAGTTGCAAACTATTGCTGTACCAGGTCTGACCAAGACTACATCTACATCTGACCAAGACTGCATCTTCCCTGACAAAGATGGTCAGAGTAAAACCATCACAAAATTAAAACCCACAAAATTTTGTTCTCAAAATATTTCAATTCAGCCTCAGTTGTACAGTAGGTGCCTCGATCGCTCCGCCCACCTCTGGTCCAAACCGGAAGTTTAGCTGTTGTTGTCACACTGGAAGAAAATGGCTGCTGCTCCGACTTTTTTTCAATGAAGACACTGATATTTCAATTTCATTTCGCTTTCTTGCATTGGAGTTAAATTCGACCGCTATGCAATCTAGAAGGCAAGTCAATCCCTCTCGTTGAGAATGACGTCGCTCTGTCGGCCTCTGTCTCAGACGACGTATCATCGTTAGCGTAGCATGTAACTTACAGCTTGCAAGGTAATGGACTAGCACGTTAACGTTAGCAATGTTAGCCTCAACGGACAGGCATCAACGAGCTTGTTGCTATCCAGCCACTCGCCTTGGCTCCCAGTCACCAGAGTTCACCAATGCTAAATACCCAATACTATCGACTCTGGTAGCTGTGTACATATACTATCTTTCAAGCACAAACTAGTTGAGCATGTTAAGAAATAACTTGGGTAAAAGTGTTTCGTCCATTTGTCTTCTGAGCTGTTTTGTTTGTTGTATCTAGTTGGGTGCCAGCCAGACCATTTCTTATCAATACTGTGCAAATAACTTACCAGTCACATGAAATGGATCTGTGTGTGTTTTTGTTTTTATTTTGTGTCGTGCCGACGCTACATTCTGTACGGGATGTGATGCTGTACAGGGCGTGAATGGTCACTTTAGGAAGGTGACGGTGTGGGGCAGAAAGGACAGCATCGTCTACCGTCACTCACCTTGAAGCTGGCGGTGGACCACAATGGTAAGTTTCACCCCATCACGTCGTAAAGCTATGACTGAGTAAATGTTTAAGTGCTGTTACAGGAAACGGCGTTTCACCATAAATCCTCTAAAGATGTCTGGCTTTTTCAAGAGTATATCTAACGTATGATGTAACTTTCGTTTTTAGCAACAAGTTCTGGAATATGCATTGGATCGAGCCGAGGTATGAAATTTTCCCTGTCTGAAGTTTAAGTTTGTTGAAGGTGTGGGGAGGGGGCTCCACACATTGTTTAGGTCAAAATGGCTGTTGCATTGCTCTTGTTATCCAGACATTGTTTCTTAATCTAGTTTGTTTTATTTTATCCAGTACATTGTTGAAAGTGCTCGACAACGACCAGCCAAAAGACGAACTTCTTCTGGTGGGAGGAAGAGTCTGTACCAGAAGCTCTATGAGCTATACATGGAGGAATGTGAGAAGGAGCCAGAGTTAAAGGTTTGCACAGTCTAATGATGATGATGACGATTTCTTTCGGCTTTTTCCCTTCCGCGGTCGCCACAGTGAATCCAATTCGCATATTTGATTTGTCAGGTGTTTTTTACGTCAGATGCCCTTCCTGACACAACCCACTGGACGCTCATATGAGTCATTATTATAACTGTCTAATTACAGACAGTTATGACATTGTGCCCATCCTCACAATTCAGTGAAGAAAGTACTATTTTTAGTAAAGCAAATTTAAACCCCAAACACGCTTTTATAGGATGTAGTTAGTAAACAAGGACATATTCAAGTCAAGTAGAGCAACAAAAAAAAAAACACAAGCAAAGGATGAACAAATTGACATGTACTACTTTTAGATGTAATTTTGTTGTTTTTTTTAGCGATGGAGTAATTTAAAACAGCACAGTTTTGTACAGTCTTTAGTAACAATATTGAAATAAAGGGTTTGTTGTGACTCCATGATGGTATCTCATGTATAATTTTTCTTTGTTTTCTTTCACAAGAATCTGAGAAGAAATGTGAATCTACTGGAGAAGCTGGTGTCTCAGGAGTCTGTATCATGTTTGGTCGTCAACCTTTACCCTGGGAATGAAGGCTACTCATTAATGCTCAGGGGAAAGAACGGGTCTGGTAAGAGAAGTCAGTTCAAAAGCTGACCTGATTTTCCACTTATATTGTTTTGTTTTAACTACTATGCTCTGCACTGCAAGATCACCTCATTTCCACATTATTGTGATTCTAGATTCTGAAACCATCCGTTTGCCATATGAAGAAGGAGAACTGCTGGAGTACCTGGATGCTGAGGAGTTGCCTCCTATCTTGGTGGATCTTTTGGAGAAATCCCAAGTATGCATCATTTCAAATCCACAAATTTTCACACCTGTTCCTTGAGTCATGTTTGAATGTACCCCCTTTAATGTTAGTAAGTAAAACAAATATCTTTCTGTGTTCAATGTGTCTCAGGTTAACATCTTCCACTGTGGCTGTGTAATAGTAGAAGTGAGAGACTATAGGCAGTCTGGCAATACCAAGATGCCAACCTATCAAAGCAGACACATCCTGCTGAGACCCACCATGCAGGTAATGTGGGGTGGCTGTGGCTCAGTTGGTAGAGCGGGTCGTCCAATGGCCAACATGTCTGTCCACATGTCAAACTGTCCTTGAGCAAGACACTGAACCCAAAATTGCTCCCGGTGGAGCCTGGCATGGTGTAGCAGCCGTCCACTGGTGTGTGAATGGGTGAATGTGAGGCTAATGTAAAACGCTTTGAGTGCCTTAAATGTGTAGAAAAGCGCAATAGAAATGCAATCCATTTACCATAATACATGTACTGGCAAATATCAACATTTCAGTAGAGTTTTTTCATCCTTTAGTATCTCTGAAAATCACTGTTAACAAATGCTGTCTGAGCATGTGTGAGTTTGCAGGTTGTACCTGGTGGGCTATCGCTGTTAAAATTCCAACACACAAACTGAGTCATTTTATTCTGTTTGTTGTCCTAAAGACCCTGATCTGTGATGTCCATGCCATGACCAGTGACCACCACAAGTGGACACAGGTAAGATATTAATTTATTTAAGATATTGACATAAAACATATTTAAGACCTAAAACCTAAGTTTTGTCTTATTCCTTAAATTTCTCTTATCCCTGGTGTCCTGATGGAGTCATTGCTTTAGCTAATAAAAATGCAGGACTGCCCATAATAGGCCTTATGCGTCTTGAGCTTTTTAGAGTTGGCACATTTCACAGATGTTTTTCAAGTGTCTGTTTCTCCACTTCAGGATGATAAGTTGCAGCTGGAGAGTCAGTTGATTTTGGCCACAGCTGAACCTTTGTGTCTGGATCCTTCCATCTCTGTCACCTGCACAACCAACCGTCTGCTCTACAACAAGCAGAAAATGAACACTCGTTCAATGAAACGGTACTGAATACACCAAGGCCACAGTCAGTGCACTTTTACCTCAATCGTGACAACAGATCTTTTTTGAGAGAAAAAATTGAGAATGATTTGCAAATAATAAGCAGTAGGATGAAACAATTGTAAAATATAACTTTTATTAAGTGTAAAAAAGGCATTGAGTACTTAAACTAAGCGTCAAACTCTTCAGTGATTCCCTACAATGATACTTATTCAATCACAGTAATGTAGATCTAAACAGTGTTTGTTGTCATTGTAGATGTTTTAAGAGGCACTCTCGAGCTGCACTCAACAGGCAGCAGGAGCTGTCCCACCTGCCCATGCCACCACAGCTACGACTCTATGACTACCTCCAGAGGAGGAAGGAGCGGAAACCTGCTCCTGTCATAGACCTTAAAATCTCCAAGGTTGGAAACGTAAGTGGACTACTTACTACTCCATCTGACATACATACACACACACACTGTACAGCCTGTACACAGAGGCTTCTTACTTTGTAGTAGATCTTCTCCTCAATAAGGAAGTTATTTACCTATTTATCCTTGTACCTGTCTCCCACAACTTTGACTTTTACTTGGAACAGTTATAATAAACACAGTTAAAATATATACAGTACATCTGTAAAAGAAATGTATGTTGACATAGGGCCTTGGTTTTAATCTCATGCAGGATGTTTGATGTTAACATGTTATCATTAGGTAAAAAGTCACATTCTTTCCTCGAATGGGTGAGAGCATACCATTGTGGTGTATACGCCAACTTGTTCTGATCATACCTGTCTTTGTTTGTCTCTGTGGGTGACTTCCTGGTTTCTTGGCTGTCATCAGTGTGTTGACATGTGGAAGCAGAACAACTGCCAGCTCACTGTACCGAAGGAAATTGATGTAAGTTTGCTAAGATCCTCTGAATAGATCTTATGACACAAAAAAATACTCTGCAGTGAATAATAATGTTTTTCAATACTGTTTTCATTAAATGTAGAATGACCTCATTGTAAACTGTTCAAACTACTTCTCCTTCATTGAAATCTCAAGTATAAATAAATGTAAATGCAACTCGTAAATAAACATTAATGGTTAGACTTTCTTTTACAAAAGGCAGTCATTTTACATGAATAGTGTACAGGAAAGTAACAGGAGAAATACCTTAATGGTAGGTAAAAAGGGCTTTAATAATCTTTTACAACATTGCCATTTAAATATGTGACCCCAAACCACTTAAAACTGACTTAGACCGAGGTCTGGCAGGTATTATTGAGGATGTCACTAACCAGATGGATTTGTTTTTATGTTGCCTAGGTGGAAAAGTATGCTGTGGTTGAGAAATCCCTACAGTTGGAAGACACTCATCCCACTACTGTGATCTGGCCGGCTGAGGTAGGTGTAACAGCTGCATTAAGGCTCTCTGAGCACAGATCAATGAAGGCTGCTCGCTTTCAGAAATAAGCAGAGAATAGTTATCTGAAATAGATAATGTTGCACATGTACTAAGACGACGCCGTGTTTCTGCATTAATGTTAACACTGAGAGAATACTAAATATGTTATCAGAAAGGTCGCCATGGTTGCACAGCCTTTTATGGCAATAATCCTGTATTGGATATTGTTGAAATTTCAAATGTGTGTGTTCTTCGGTAAAATAGACTGTAGCACATTTAAGTTATTTTAGTCATTCTGTCAAGCAAAAGATGGTCTGTGTAGGCACTAATACAGGCTTCACTGTATTAATTGCTGGTGATAGTTTAAATTCCCCTCATTTCATAAAAGTAAACCTTTCATTTCTGTTCAGTTGTTTTTGTCTGTTCTCTTGATAGGAGGTTGTAGATGATTACACGTTTGAATGTGAGGTCGGGGGCCAAGCCCAGAGAACCAAAGTGTCCATCTTCCAAACGACGGGAGACCCTTTGGTGTATGGCAAAATCTACTGTGCTAAAGAACCAAAAGCAGAAGAGGACTGTCCAGACCTAAAGCTCATACATCCGCCGTAAGGCTGCAGCTTTTGACTAGTTCCCATTTACACAACTATATTCAAAACAGCGTCCTGAGTTCTCTTTGTATTTGTCTCATCACCAGATTCCTCATTGGATCAAAGATAGATGCAGACCGGTACGTTACCTTACCACCTTACCATTTTTTTTTCAAGAGCCAGCTTTGCAATAATAGGTCTGCTGTTTGAGAGACTGTTAAAAATCATACATGTGTTTCTGGTTTTCAGGTTTCTTACTCAGTACAAAGGTGTGTACGAGAGGGATGTCAAGTGTCAGGTTAAAATGTCCCATAACTCAGGCAACGTGGGACAGGGGCCTCCCTCCCCAAGCAGAGATAATGAGGTGAGTATTCCTCTGATTGGAAAATGAGGTGGTGTGGTGAGAAGACATCACATTTCTCTTGTATTTCTGTATTTGAGTTAGTAATGCAGAGTGGTTTCTGTGTCATACACAGGGTGATAGTTTTTCTGCTTTGATCCAGACGTCTACGTTGGGAAAAGGGGTGAAGCACCGGCCCCCTCCAATCAAACTGCCTTCAGGATCAGGCAGCAGTTCCTCAGGTACCGTCACCACTTCTAGAAAAGCTGAAGCAAAAACAGTTATTGCAGAAGTCTTACTTGACTATATTAAGCATTGGTTTCAGTGTAAAAAGCAGATGAAAATGACAAGCAGATAAATACCTGTTTTGTGATTTATAAATTAGACTAATCTGTCCATTTGTCATTTTCCTTACCCAAGCATGTATTTTCAAGTTGAAATGGCAAGATTAATTTCGGGGACATTTGAGAAAGGAATAACCTCTGCCAAAATGTTATAGGCTTATAGCCTTAGAATCACAAAAGTGTTCCTGTAAAGTTATCCTGATATCAAATGTCAAGTGTTGTCCTTTAAAAGCATTCTTTTCCGTACTTGAAGTTAGAATAATAGTAATAAATATGACTTGTGTGCAGAACAAACTGTAGTTGGGCAAAATTAGTTCTTTATTGTGGTGTTCTCAATTTAAATTAGTGTTCCACATCAGGAGCTCAGTATGTATCACTAAGTGTTTTCTCCTCAAGGCTTTCAGTGTTTCTGTAAATCTACCTTGAGAGCCTGGTTAGACCAGCTCTATATGTAAAGTGTCCCAAGATAATTTCTGTTCTGATTTGGTGCAATATAAATAAACTTGATTTGATCTATGAATAACCCCAAAGATTGAATGAGAAATACTTTATTAATGGGAGAAATGTGTAAACAATAAACAGTGTTATATGGTTATGTCCAAAATATACAGAAATGGACAGGAGAGTCACAGTATTCATGTTATATGTCCAATGAGGTGTGTCAAATATGCCCAAAATGTTAGAGGGAGGAGCTAAATAGTTCAATGGCCACAGGCAGGAATAACTTCCTGTCCTGTGGTGGATGTGAGTGGGATTTATTAAGTATTAAAAGAATGTTTAACGAATGTTAAATGTCTCATACTTTTTGTTCCTAAGGTAATCCATATAGTTCCCAAACTACCAGTGGTCTACTTAAGTGTCCTACGCCCCCTCCAGCCAAAAGCCAGTCTCTGAACAGGAAACACTCCATGGAGCTGGGCCAGGTGGGCCTGCTGTCACCCGCGTCCCTCTCCCCCATGGGTTCCACACAGAGTGAGTACAGCACAGTCTGGCTGCTTCCAACAGGCACCATCACTGTTTTATGAATATTGTTTTGGAATGTTTTGCATCAGCCTGCCTCAAGGCTCCTACATTTTCCAGATCTGGAATATGTTTTTGACAAAGTATGAATAATGACCTTGACGAGTGTCCAGCTCTTAAATGTATGACAGAGCACAAAAAGAGCATGAAACTGCTGGAATGTGTCTGAATTTTGACACACGGAATATTGCATCACCATCTGTAGTATTAGCAACTTAACCAGAACCAGCTGTCAAGCAAATTGTTCGAAAAGGAAGTTGCAACATGACATGAATATTATATTTTGATGGTTTTTCATCATTAATCATTAGTTGCAACATTGATCCATTTTCAGTAGCAAATTATTCATTTTAATTGACCACACTGGAAAAATTTGTTTGTTACTTAGACTTCCTTTATTGTCATTACACAGACACACACAAGGAACCTGGTAACGAAATGCCATAGATTGGCAACTGATCACACAAATAAATATAGAAAATACAAAAGTGCAGATTGCTGAAGTGAATCCAAAGCCATAAGTGGCTGCAGTGCAAGGTGACAACAAAAAATTCACCCAGTTGCTATAAATAAAAAATAAATAAATGAATAAGATGGCCAGTAACAATGTAACAATGTAAACAGTACTATAAACGGTGAGAATACTGTACATCAGTGTAAACAGTACAATAAACAGTGTAAATATTACACATCAATAAAAACAGTACTATAAACAGTGTAAGTATTACACATCAGTGTAAACAGTGCTATAAACAGTGTAAATACTGCACATCAGTGTATTTTTGAAAGTGACAGTATTACCTGTCTGACTTCTGTTTTCTATTTTTACTCCCTTTCCGCTCTCCAGGATCGGGAACCCCTAAGCCATCCACACCCACGCCCACGAACACACCATGCTCAACACCGCACCCTGCCGATTCTCTCAGTGCTCCTCTCTCAGTGACCCCGACACCGTCAGACCCTTCCCTGGTGCAGAACCAGTCACAGCCAGCTCTGCTTGCACCCTTTGCCCAGCAGCAGTTGGCTCTAAGCCAACCCATTATGACCATTCCCTTGCCCACCATGGGTACGTCCATCACTACAGGAACCACCTCATCGCAGGTCATGGCCAACCCTACAGGCCTCAACTTCATCAACGTGGTCAGCTCTGTCTGGTAAGAACTGTTATCTTTTCTGTTATCCAAGTATTTCCTTTTTATTGAATTGTCTTCATAGATCTGTTACTCTGTCACTGGCTGAATGTATGTATTTAATGACAAATGTGCATTTGATGTGTAGTAGCCCGCAGACTCTAATGAGTGGCTCCAACCCCATGCTGGGCCCAGGCCTTAACCTGAGTGGAATCCTGCCAACGGGAGGATTGATGCCTGCCATGCAGTCTGCAGCACAGTCTGGTAAGAGATCTGAACACTGCTCTGCTTATCTGTTTACACAGTACCTGCATGTACTGTATTTTTCAGACCATAGAGCACTCCTGAATATAAGGTGCTGCCACTAAATTTAAAAAAAAAAAAAAAATCATATATAAAGCGCACCAGACTGTAAATCACAGATGTCCATGTTGTACTATGAGATATTTAGACAGAAATATTTTTTAAATATTTACTTATATACTTTACCTGATTGTTTCCAAATGGTGCTTGTGACACAGCAGTAGAATCAATTACCGATAATCTGTTCCAAGACCCAAGAAAGCTGCTATACATACATACCTGTAAGTGCATGTAAGGTATCAAATTATGTATTATTATTATTATGTGAATAGGAAGCTATGTTGATTATCTGAAAAAGAGTGCATGAATTTAGTTTTCAAAAAGTTTTATAAAGTCACATTACCTTGGAGATAGACAGCTCCATCCGAAGGAGGCTTTTTTTTCTTTTCAGATTATTATTCACTGGTTTTACCTTGTTTATTAAGCTCTTGGAAGAGCTCAATAAACTCTTTAGCAGATCAGAACAAGCCCCCTCCTCTGCCTGACCACGGGGAGGGGCACGGGGAATGAATTCCTGTGCGTCTTGAACTGATCGAAGCTCACGGTCAGTCCAACACCACGAGAATGTTTTTTTGTGATCCTGTGTTTCACCTTCATCCACATCATATTACACATTTTCTACTCACCACTTGAAATTTCCCAGAGTGGGACGCATAAAGGTATATCTAATCTAATCTAGCATCCTTACTTTCTTTCCCTGCGTTGATAAAGGGCTGTGTAGTGTGCATTCTCCTCTGGCTTTGCCTCGGTTGGTCTCATAGCTTCTTGACCAGCTGACATCAAAGGAATGCATCTGGGGAATTTTACTTGCAAACTGATTTTTTTGCCTAGAAAATCCAAAGATTTTCTCGCTTCACTATATAGGGTGCAGGGTTCAAAGTGTGGGGGGAAAAGTAGCAGCTTATCATCCGCAAAATACAATACAAGACTGGAAAGACTACCTTTGAAATAAATGCCTGTGATCGTTTGTATCCCAGCCAAAAACGTTTCACAGTAAATCTTTGTAATCTTCTGTGTGTTGGCTTAGGTCTTTAACCTCTACATTGCAGGGAAAACAATTTCACTGAGGTTGTGGGTCAAAGAATGGGGTGTCATTAGGGGTTTAGAAAAAAATTGATTCTTCAATGTACGTATTACAATCACAGGCTCAATGCAGAAATGTCAAAAATCGGTGTTCTGAATGTATTGTTATTTTAATAATGTTGACGGTGTAACTAAAAAGACTAAATTGCAATCACAATAAATCAAGTTGCAACCACAAAAAAATAATGGAAACAACTCAATCAGCTTGTTTTCATAATGAATGATTATACATGTATTTAGTTGTAAATTTAGCAAGTACTTGTCAAACAGTGAGAAAAACATTACTGCATTGTGGGATGAATCCATAATTGATTAGAATTGGATTGCAATCCTCTGAACCACAATCAAATCGTCTGGAACCTAGTGATACGCATTCGTAGATGTCATTGGATTTTTTTAATGCAAATACCTTAAGTCTTTATCACTATTAAGTTTCAGCCTTGCTCTGAAGTCTGAAAAATTCCTGCCACTGATGAGATTTTCCGTCAGTCTGTGGTTTTACCATTATTCTGTAGTAATTCTATGCTATTGGGGGTCATGTGAATTACCATAATTTCCGGACTACAAGCCGCTACTTTTTTCACATGCTTTGAACCCTGCGGCCTATACGGCAGTGCGGCTAATCTATGGATTTTTCATGATTTTAATTATATGAATATGAATATATTCTTTCTTCTTCTTTAATAGGCGGCTCCGGCAGGAAATGCTGGAGGCGCGAAAAGAGAGAGGGAATTAGCGCAAACAACAGACAGAGCAAGAGCAAGACGGACATTACAGGAGAGAGACAGTTTGAACAAAGGAAGCTTTCATGCATAAAGGCTCATTATGGGAGACAAACAAAAAAATGCAAACGATACAGCTTTTAAGTTAAAGTCTAATTGTCGGGAGTCAGGACATGTGCTGGGAGCGCACCGTTTATTATTTCTGCAGTGCACATGTTAAACGTGAACATTTGTGTGTCTGAAACGCTATCTGATACAGTACAGTTTACACAGCACAAGTGGTACCTCTAATTAAGAAATTAATTTGTTCCTGAAGTAGTTTCGTAACCTGAACATTTCCTCAGTAGAGCCCCATGTAAATGATCTAATCCGTTCCAAGCCCCCGCAAAAATCGGACATAATTTTTTTATAAATGATAAAAATACATCAAAACATGTAAAAAAAAAAAAAAACGTTACAATTAGATTACTGCACAATAAACATAAAATTAGAGCTGTACATAATGTAAAAAACAAAGAATAAAGTAAGGACTAAAAACGATGTTCATTTACCTTTTAACTGCTATCTGACGTTTTGTAAAGAACCGATCCAACGACGTTTGCTTTTGTCGGCTTTTGACAATCCTTCAAAAATGTGCACAGCAAACATCATCATAGTGAGCAATAGTCCGACTAGTCAACACTTTTCACCTTTTTTTTTCACTTTTCTTTTCAACAAATTCGGAAACTTCATCAAACACTCGTTTTTTGAAAGACTCGCTTTCTTGTCGGCCACTTTGTGGTCCGACGAGAAAACGAAGAGGATGCTGGGATATGCACATACACATAGAGTTCCCTCCTAGCCAATGGGATGCCAGGAAGATGCTAGGCAATAGCCAATGGCAGAGCAGCTAGCAGTTTGTTTACGTTCGGTGAATTCTGGGAGCTGCGAGTAGCAGCGCGTACTGTATTTTTTCCTTTCGTACATATTTGGTACCATTGCACTAAATGGTAACACTTGAATAAAGGTATGTAAATATGTTTATTTTTTTATTTAACCTTTATTTTTCCACGTGAGTCGACTGAGAACTGGTTGTCATTCGACCTGGAAATATGTAACGTGTTTGTTGAAATGTTAATAAAATGGAAACTTTCCCAAACAGCCATCTCTTTTTATTGGAAAAATTAAGAGAAAACACTTAAAATTATTTTAGGAAACACTTTTATTTTAAAGTCAAAATAGGAAGTATCTTTATATTGTGTTTATGCTAGCTGTACTGTTCTGTAAACTTTTGTAACAAACGTTCAGCTTGAAAAAACTGGATCGGTTCAGTCACGCGACAAAATCTGATCCCGCATAGTTTTAATCATCTTATTATGCTTCTGTTTCGGCTCATTTACCATAATCACGAGACAAATCCTGCACATGTACTTCATTAGCTGCTGGTTAGATGTGGCAGGGGAGAATCATGGCTGGTTTACGTGCGCAGCTTAGAGGGAACATTGCCGACAATCCCCTTCATGCATGAACGCTTACACATAGTAATCAAACGTTAAATGACCTGCGGCTTTTAGTCCAGTGCGGCTTGTATATGTACAAATCTGGATTTTCCCCTCATATTAGTGGTGTTGCTTTTATTCAGGTGTGTTTTATAGTCCAGAAAATACGGTACTTTCCTGAATCCAAAAACAAAGAGGCAGCATTTCCAGAAAAATTAAGAGTTGGTTGTAAAGTTTTATAACTCGAATCACCAGTATTCCATAGAAGTATATTCTGGAAATTCTTCACTTTAAATAGAATGCCGGCTCTGCAGGAAAGGCTTGCAGTTTCAAAAGCCTTAAAGGTAATTATGGACACAGACCCAGCCAATTCAAGACATGATGGAACTTCTGAAGAACTTTTTAAAGACAGGGACAGAGAAATACGAGATAGGGATACTTACAAGTGGAAACAGCGACAGAGGTCTGACACGGAGGTGAGGGAGTCGGGGGACTGCGTGGAAACTGAGGGATACGGAAACAGTCACAGGATAAATATCAAAGACATTCAAGGAGAAGACAATTCATCAGATGCGAGACAAGACAAAGGATATCTTCATCTTGGAGACTGTGTGAGTTGAGATCATGACCCTGTGGACGCAGAGCAGACTCAACTCATAGATGTGGTCCTCAGCTCCTAATGCCAACACTTACAGAGGTAAGACACTGTTTTATTTAGCTCTTGTTCGAAATCAATAAATATGTGCATTCATGAATACATAAATAACTCGAAGTTCATATAATTTTTTTCAGATCAGCAAGAGAACGGGGTCCAACAGGAGGATGTGGCACAGCCAGGCAAAAGCCAGAAATATACAATATTTAATACATTTCATTTGTGTATTATTTTTGTTGAGAATGAGGAGCGTTTAAGTGTTGATATAAAAGAAATACTAAACCAGTATGTGAACGACTCATAATTGATGGTCTGTAGTCTTCAGTTTCCCCTAATATTGACTGTGTGTGTTGTCACCTTACACTGCAGCCACTGATGGCTTTGGATTCATTTCAGCAATCTTGCACTTTAGTATTCCATATTTATTTGTGTTATCTGTTGCCAATCTATGACATTTCGTTACCAGATTCATTTTGTGTGTGTATGTAATGACAATAAAAGGAAGTTAAGACTATTTTGTGGAATGTTGAGATATTTTAGAACTATTTATTATTATGTTTATTATTTTAGTTTGTGGTTTGATCACAGTGACATTAGTTTTAGCATAAATATCAATATCTTTTTAAACAAATATGCAATTTTCTCTCTTTGCTGAAAATTTTCAAATGTATGTGCCTCACAAATGAATGGTGATAGAATAAAATCGTTTTTTGTGCTCACAATGTGAAGTTTTGTTCTTTCTTTTGATTAATTCAGTGTACACTTACTCCCAACACAACATTTTCAGCAAGCCTTCAAATATTAGTGGATAGAACCAAAAAGGCTGGTGCTGGCAGGGAAAGCTGAGAATAACTACATTATGCATCCATCACTGTATTATATGTCATATAATTGTATTTGTTATGTCATGTGCTGGCTGTCTTACACAAAATTGACATTACATTTGTGAGACAGGTAGTTGACGTCGACTTTTTTGTACATAAATCATCCATTTTCGGCTGACATTGGAGGATATGTCATTTAATTCCTCTGACTTTGTCGTTTTGTTAGGGAGCCCTTTCGGCTTGAACAGCAGTACTGGGTTGCGACCACTAAACCTCCTACAGGTATGACTCTCACCTCTTTAACACTACATAGCATGCATTGGAATTGACTGGTTGGCATAGCGACACTATCCTGAACCTGCTCCCATGTTACCACACCCTCAATAGTAATTATACTATACTCCTGCATGAGTACCATTTAGTGAAGAGAACTCCTTTATATCCGACTGGTTCTTGTGCCACGAGGGCCTGCATTTTAGAAATGTGGTGCCCTTAGTGGAGTAGAACCCTCCCACTAGCAGCCCCTCCCACCTCATCAAATGCAAAGAGTTTCTTTGCTGAGGTGAGCATAGAGAATAGGCACTGAACAATTTAATAATAATAATAGTACATTTAATTTAAGGGGATCATTTGAAAGCAGGCTCTCCTTGTTTTTATTACAGCTTTTAAATTACATTGTAGTTATTTTCTGATAATAAGCTAGTGACCCTGTGTTGTTTTTTTTAAAAACTCTCCCTTCTCCCCTCTGCTCTCCCTTTTGGCCTATGTGTTCATCATTCCTTCCCCTCTGCCTCTCCATCTCCAACCCCTCCCCTTATTCTCCTTGTCGCCCTGCCTGTTACTTCCACACTTTTCGTTTGTTGGCATACGTGTGTGTGCGCCTGTTTGTGTTTTACACCTCCAGATCCCCACTGGTTCTCTCATCTTTAACTCTCTGCAGCAGCAACAGCTGTCTCAGTTCTCCCCACAGCAGAGTCAGTCGGCCACCTCCAGTCCTCAGCAGCAGGGAGAAACGGTGAGCTGACGTCTGCACTCACACTGCAGCCAAAGAACTCATTTTAGTGTGAAGATTCCCTAATGCAGACAAGAATCATACACATTTTACAGTGTTGGTGTTGGTTTGATTTGTCCAAATATATACAGAACACCATTCAATAACCTTGGCCTTATAGTAGCTTGCCCAGCAAATTAGAAATAGGTTGCTTTTGAACACCTTTATAAGATCTGAAACTAGAGTGTATGTAATTGTACCGAGTCCATAGCCAACTTTTAACAAAGGATAGCATAAAACTTTGAGCATTTATGAGAGAATTTGTTATACTTGAAGGGAATGTGTGTTTGCCAGCTTTTTTCCAATTCATTCTTGCATTCACATTTAAACTCATCTGATTTATAAAAAAACAAAAAGAAAAAAAGAAAAAACAAGTTATCTGAAGTTATCTTTTGACTATAACATACATGGCTTCTCAATAATAACATAATAGGTGCAAACTAAGAAAAGTTTGAGTTATGGTCAATGCATATTTCAAACATATGCTCAATGTGGCTTTATTACTAAGAAGTATAACAAACAGTTTTATATTTCCCCCAATTCCAATTGACAGGCTATTTTTACAGGGCATAAAACAGACAACTATTTTATTGTTTTAAGAGGCTTTTTGCACTATAGACTCAAAAGGCCCTTTTGCGCAGGGCCAATATATTTTTAAAAATAAGTAGGTGAGTAGGTACGATCACATTGCATCTCTGCAGAAGGTGTTGCTCAGGTGTTAATATATCACACCACACTGGTGGAGTGTTTTTACCCCTCGGCCAAATCTGACCAGAGGCGTATTGTAATTGTTTTGCCATTTGTCACCTTATCTGAAGAATGCATTTACATATCTTCACCAAATATATACTGTGGATGCATCTTGGCATGGAGCAGGAGCCTATTGAAAATACGTCACTGTGACATGCTTTTTCAAGATCAAATGGCAACATGGCTTTTCGACTACATAATTGCGATATTTGGCTAAGGGGTATTAAAAGTGTGCAGGTCGTTTTGTCTGATAGTTGTGTCCCCTACATTTGTCAGTGTGTATAAGGTCATTTTTTTGGTTTCAGGGTGACCAGGGGGCAGATCAAAGTTTAGGAAACCAGCAAACAGCGGTCATCAACCTGGGAGTAGGCGGTTTCATGTCTCCACAGGCAGCAGGTGTGATTGATCTCCCTTCCTAATACACACACAAATACACACTTAATCCATACACACCTGTCAACAGTATTTCTCTTCATCAAATCCTGTAACCTTTTTTTTTTTTTACAAACATCATTCCACTAACTATTACTAATTAATAAAATATTACTAATGTCATCATTACTGTTATTAGTGTATACATTACATTTCATAGTCTGTAACCAAGCGTATAATTTTTTGATTGACATTAGCCATTTTTCCGCTCCCTGGAGCATTTAACAACTGACAGGAGAGACTCAATTTCCCCTCTTTCTCTGTTGCATCTTTCTTCTTCTTTTTCTGTTATTTTTGGCCCCGCCCTTTTTTTTCCCCCTCCTTGCACCGGCTCCCTGTCCTGCTCTTCAACCTGCCTTGTTCACTCTTGACTCTCCTGTTCACATCACCCGTGCTGTTTGCCTGTACTCTTACTTAAATCTGTCCATACACGCCTTTACCTGTGGCGTTGGCCTTATTACTGCGTTTCCACTTTTCACCCCCGTTTATTTCATCCCGTGTCATCTCTGGTACATATGTGTATGTTTATATGTATATATATATAAATATATATATATATATATATATATCGCTGAAACCACAACCTCACCCTTAACTTCATTCCTCTTGGCCTTCACCCTCTTTTCTGCCTCCCTCTTTGCCTGTATATGCACATTTCCTCCGTCATACTTTACTCCATGCCTTCTTCTGCCTCTCTCTGGGGCTCCCTCTCTCCCTCCCTCCTCCCCCACTCCCCTTAGTGCTGTCCCAGTTGGGCTGTGGGCTGGACGGGTCTGGGCCCCCGCTGCCTTCTCCAAGGCTTCAGCAGCAGCACCAGCCACAGATCCAAGTAATACAGCAACTTTAACATCTGTATACACATACATGTCTGTAGGAGACGGTCACTGAGATTAGATTCCATCTGTCAACGCTCCATGCCTTTATTCAACAGGCGGGTGACTGTTGTGCTACAACACCAACTGTCAGAGGCTTTATTGAGTTTACGTCATAATCTGTAGCTTCTTCGTGTTGGTGCACATGGACTTGTAGTATTTCCATCAGACCTGGGCAACCCTTGCATTGATATTTATCAAGTGATTAGTTATTTCACTGTATACTTTTAGAGATAATACAACTGTTGTCTGTTTTGAGAAAGCGACAGAGAGAATAGATTTCTACAATCTTTTAAGTGAAAGTCCGTTTTTGTAGTGTTACAGTTGATAACAGATGACACGTGACTGAATAAATCATCATTAAGCATAAGTTAAGTGTTGTTAAAATGTTAGGGTACATAGAAGGGGCGTCACTTTAAACAACTCAAACTGCAAGTTAGGATTGGTATGTAAAACCCCCATTTTTTTCCTCAGTAAAAATCTAATAAATGTTTTCAAGGCCCTTCAGGGACTTCAGATTGAGAGATCCTTCAAGGTTATTCTCTATTGTTCAGCCTAGAAGAGTTTAGACTATATTTAGATTTAATATTTTTTGGATGCTTGTAATGTGTAGCCACATTTCAAATAATCAACCCAGGTCTGACTTTCATCCAAATCTTTATTTCCACCCACGTGCCTTGTGAATACCTTTTGTTGTAGATCAACAGCCTTTTCACTTGACCCTGCCATCCACTCCATCTTGTGTTGTATGTTGTTAATGTTCTCTGACCAAAACCACAGCAGCAAATTTACAGACACCAGAGCTTGTGGCAAGTCTTTGGCAGTAACTAACAGCGTGTGGAACTGCGACGTGTTATTTTCTTAAACATCATGTACATATATTGTCATTGTTTAAATCCTTTTCTGACTTTGCATCATGATAAATCAGAGACGACAAGCTGTCACACTGTGAGCATGAACTGTAAGGTGTTAAATGTCTGTTGTCTTCATGCCCAGTTGAAGTTGCTGACTTACTCCGAGCAGAAAGCACGGTTGCTAAGCTGCATGTCTGTTATTGCCAGGGCCACATCGAAATATTCTTGTCTCCAGAACGCCACTGGTGCTGCTTGACTGTATCCTGCCTCACTCCCAACACAACCCAACCCACCCCCAATCTGTATCTCTGCTCTCCCTCCTCTCTGCAACCCATTAACCACTCTCCTGTGTTTCTCTGTACACTCCTGTTTGTATGTCGTTCCAGGCTGTAGTTCAGCTTCACTAACCAATGCTATGGAAACACTGTATCTCCACAATGTTTCGCTTCAGAAAAGTGGTTTTATTCCAGTTTCAGTTAGGGAGCACTAACACAGTTATGAGTGCAGATCCTTCAACACACTTCTGCCGCCTCAATGTTACATTCTTTAAGCTACAGTAACATCCTGAAATCCCTTCCATTATTTATTGTTGTCTCTTACGTCTCTTCCACACTGGCAATCGCAGTTGCAATTCTTGCAGCACCAAATGCAGCAGCAGCAAATGGCTATGGGAGCAGCAGCTCCTCAGGGGGGAGCACCACGGCAACATACCGCCAGCCAACCAAGAAGTAAGAGGAAGAGGAGCACGCCGCAGCCCCTCCCCAAATCATGACAAACTCAAATTCCTCTTACCCAGATACACTAAGGACATGAATGATCCATACTGTGCTCTTTTGTCTGCCTCACTGTGGAGTCCGCAGACAAAAAAAAAGAAAAAAACTCTTTTTGTCCCTTTTGTTTGTCTTTTTCTAGCTGACAAATTTGTATGTAATGGTTATCAGAGGTTTTGGAGAACCAAAACGGGGTTTTTAGAACAGGGAGCGCTACATTTAAAGAACCGTAGTCATATTTTTTGAAATGATAAAGAAAAAAAAGACGGTTCTAGTTAAGTAGCAAGCTTCCACAATAATGTTCACCCTTCAGGAAGACTTCTCTAAGGAGGCCCCATGGACTGAGAGGATCATTAATGCACATTCTCTGAGGATTCTCCCTGAGCCTGCCCGATCCTGCTTCTGCTTGGTCGACCCCCCAGTAGAAACTGCCCTTTAAGCATGGATCCCAGCTGAACGTTTTGACACCAAATCCTCCACAGAACCATTACATGTGAAAATGCAAATCGGACTTTGGAGTAGTGCCTGGGGGCCGCCCTCTACCTCTCAGTCTGTTGGTCCTTATTCTGTTAGCAATCCTGGCACAGGGCTCAACTGAGGACTCAAGGTCAACATGCAAGACGGTGTACCTGCTTTTGTACAGCACATTTTGAAAAAAGGCATTTCCTTTTAATTTGATCAGGAGCCATGAGTAATTCTTATGAGACATCAACGGAGTGCGTGTGAAACATTTCTGGACACTGAGAAATAATTTTTTAAGCGGTCTTTGTCAGCAGTTTTATTGTTATTAAAAAAAGAATATATATTGACAGTGGAAAATACAGCTTTTAGATACAAAGCATCGTCTGACTCTTTATTGCACCAACTTCAGACTTTCTATGACTTTGTCAATGAGCTTTTGAATCTCCCTTTGACGTGTTTTTGTGCGGCTGATGCACTCCTGCAGCTTCTCTCCTGACACCGACGTCCCACCTGAGGCAAAGGGCAGAATACTGTTTGTTTTTCACCAGCACTATTACTACTGTAGTACTTTTAACTACTTCCACTCCATTAATACAGTGCTGCAGGTGTAAAAATCTAGTCAAAACTAAAATGTAATACTTCAGGGTGCAATTAACCCTTTGGTGCATGAATGATGATAAACAACTTCAGGAGTTTCTTTGCAACTGTGATATTAAAACTCACAAAGGAAAACAACATTTTAATAGCTGTCGACTGTAGTGACCACTATGCATGAAAGGGTTAAATTCATTCACGTGGTTGGACACGGTAGCCTTAAGTCCTATGGAAGTCTTAATCACCGATTTATTTACTGTTCCTGACCTGGTTTATGTACAGAGCATAGTCGGCCTTCCTCGTCCATTACCACTGTGAGTTGAGCCGTCAACAGGTTCTCCTCCTCTGCTGTAGGATCTATGATCAATATGGAACTGAACAGAGTAGGACATGGTTGAAAAACACTGCACCTACATGAGCACAATATTTTTTTTCTGCTTCTGTCATTGCACATGAAAGAAATGAACTTACTCATCAAAGATGCCAAAAGAGGCACCAACAGGATGTTTGTAAATTTTGAGCCTGTGTTTCTTTTCTGACGTAACCTCAGGTAAACACGTTTCTGTGTTAATTTTGACCTCTGGTAGTTGTGCTGTGAAAAGCAGGGAAAATACTTGTTATGGTACTGATAATGAATACCTTAAAGAGGAGAAAGGTGGAACGTTTGGTTTTTAATAACCGAACGCAGCATAGTTTATTTGCTGGAACACTCGTAATCTCCAAACCCAGCATCAACCTCACCTCATTTACTGTTAGTGAACAAGTTAAAGTGATGAAAATGTTTCTGTTTAAGTTAAAGACAGACATACTGTTCTTTAGAGCAGCCAGCAGAGCAATGATACACGCATCCAGCACATTCCCGTCGTAGTCAAGACACATCAGGTCACAGTACAGCACCCAGCAGAGCTACAGGGAGAATCAGCAAAATCAGGACCGATGATCCAACAGCTCCAATGTCAAAGAACATGTTTTGAGACTGACCTTTCCCCTTTCGATGCACAAGTCCTCTGTTTGTATCATTTCAGAACTGCAATGCAAACATTAAAGACAAACCCCGTAGTTAGTCAAAGAAGCAGCATAAACAGAAGTTCAACACAACTACGTGTTTGTGACAAATTCTTTATGAACACCTCTCAATAATATCCGCGATGAATTGACTGGCAGCCTGGGCCTGTTCTCCTGGAGGACCCGGCTGGAACCGAGAAGAACACAGAGGAGGCAGGTCCACGTTTGGCACTAACAGGTTGTGGGAAGAAAAAAAACATTCTTCATGTATTTTATTGACATGGCAATATAATGAAGGAAAAATAGTACTTTCAACAACATTCCACTCACCCATGTAACCTTTACCGGGTGCTTCCACTGTCGGGTTCGCCAACTCCTGCATATAAACCATCACAACCCAAGCGGGCAGCTTAACACTCAATACATTTCCCTCTATTGAAAAATGCAAAAATAGTGTTTATGATCATTTACCGCTTTGATCCCACATATGACAGTAGTATTTCCGATTTTCACGAGAGCAGATCCATCTGAGGTGGATATAGACCCTGAACAGAGAATAAAAAAAATAAAAGCAAATGTACTAATACATAGAGAATGACACTAACGACCCTAAGTCTCACCTATGTTCAGGGTTGTCGTTCTGCATTCAGCCAGCTCACGTCCATCCGATCGGCAGTTTTCTTTCTGTAGGAGGAAAGTTCAAACCAGTCGAGTACTGTATTCTATGCTGCAGCAGTGTTTCATGTAGGTTTTGTGTCATTTCTGATGTTAAACTGTACATTTAGCATGTTTTGTTTTGATCGCTCACCAAAAAGCTCCTGTGATACTCCAGAGGCTCAGCAGTCCTACAAGTCAACAGGTTGAAAAGGCGTTTAAATATTCATCTAATTAAAATTTTTTAGTAAAGACAGCGCTACCCAGTTAATAGTTGACAAAATGACGAGACATAAAAGAAATAATATATCTCAGATAGGTTTATGTTACTAGAAAAAGCTTATAAAATAGGTTTCCCTCTGGACATAGCAAACCAGTACAAATACACCATTTTCCAGATCTCAAATAACTACGCTATTACATTGTGTGTAGCTATTTCATTCATTTTCAAACGTTTGTCCGTATCGTGTGTATAAACTTGTGAATGAATTTCGTATTTACAATTTAATACCACAACAAGAATAACAAATGTGTCACTTTTGCTCAAATCTAACATTTCTTACTTGAAACCGGCCGCCATGATGTTTAGATTGACCACGTGGATACGATTTCCTGACTACGGAACCCGCTAGGAGCCAAAACTCATTTGGCAATCGCCGAATCATTCATTCATTTAGGCAATCGCTAATACTTAACTTGTTAATATGTTTAAACTTGGCGCTGCTTAAGTGTTGATTTTGTATAAATATAAAGTACAAAAACTCTCAAAGCGTTTGAATGTCCTCAAACTCAGTCACAGTTTACTTCTTATCCATATATTAATGCAGACATTTGCTGTTGATGCTTTCAAGTGTTTACTTATGATGTTTGTTTTCATTATGAGTAAACATCTTTAAAGATACTTCACTTCTTTGCTTTGATTCATGTAAAGTTTGGTAAACTTTACTAATTGCATGAATAATATTTTAACCCACTAAACAGTATAATATCAACATGTAATAATAACCTCAGAACTGGAATTGCTATATGAGAAAACTGCAACAATCACAAAATATGTGAGGTCAACATGTGTCTTGCTGTGACTCATATGGTTCACTTATGTGTTTTTTGTTTGCTCGTTTTAGTTATTTTTTGTGCTTTTTTGTTTTGTTTTTGTCTAGGAAAAATAGGTATAATGACAAAATATAAAAACAAAATAAGTGAACGCCTTTAAGTGATTGAATCATTATATACTGCATCTCACGCCATTTATACTTTATGTATCAAGGATAAATCACAACCATTTCTCCAGAAGAGGTGAACATGTTCTATTCCAACATTGTGGGCAACAGTGTATAACAAAGCTTTGATTGGGAAAAATTGGGAAAATTAGACTAGACTAGAGTAGACTAGACTTCATCGTTCAACACCATCATCCCCCACGATCTGGTGAGCAAACTGGGCCCTCTGGGTCTAAACACCCCCCTGTACAACTGGCTGTTGGACTTCCTGACCAACAGAATCCAGTATGTTCGAGTGGGCAATAACACCTCCAAGGTTATCACCCTGAACACCGTCTCCCCCCTTGAGGCTGCGTCCTGAGTCCCCTGCTGTTCACCCTGATGACCCATGACTGTTGTCCCAGGTTTAAAACTGAGACGACACCACAGTCGTGGGCCTCATTCGGGACGACAACGAGCTGGCCTACAAGGAGGAGGTGCAACACCTGGTCGACTGGTGTAAGAGGAACAACCTGCTCCTGAACATCGATAAGACTAAGGAGATTATCATGAACTTCAGGAGATCTCAGCTCAGTCACTCCCCACTCTTCATTAATGACACTGCGGTGGAGGTGGTCAGTAGCACCAGGTTCCTGGGGGTGCACATCACTGACAACCTCGACTGAACCCTTCACACTGTCTCTTTGGTGAAGAAGGCCCAGCAGCGCCTACACTTCCTGCGGTGGACGAGAAGGGCGTCCCTCCCCCCTCCCATCCTCACTGCCTTCTGCAGAGGCACCATTGAAGGTCTGATGACCTACTGCATCTCCGTCTGGTCCGAGGGCTGTAAGGCCTCAGACTGGAAGCCTCTGAGGAGAGTGGTGAGGGCTGCGGAGAAGATCATCGTGACTGTTCTCTCTGTTGGCGTCGTGCAGGAGGCTGCTGTAGAATGGCCAGGTTCAGTGACAGCTTCTTCCCCCGAGTCATCAGACTATTAAACTGTACTTGACATGATGTGCAATGTTTACAGTGTTGTTTACTCTGATGTGCAGTATTCTCACTGTTTATAGTACTGTTTTACATTGATATGTGGTACTTTCACTGTTTATAGTAC
>JAPTHA010000007.1:18344364-18354561 GCA_029814585.1 Gymnapogon annona
TAAAAAGTCAGAATTTAAATGGTAGATTAGAATAAGCAGGTCTTTAGAGGATTGTTTTCAAGAGCTGTGGTTGTTGGTCATAGAAACAAGTTAAAAACTCATGTACTATCTAATGGTAATAAATTCTTAAGATATTTCAAAGGTTATATAATAGTTGAGGTTATTCACATGTTGTGCTATAGTATGTAAGAGTAAATGTTTCAATGTAAATTGCACTCCTTTAGATTAAAACAGAGAGGAAATATTGGTTTTGTTAGTTATTATGCTATTATTTCACTGGTTGAATCCACTTAAGATTGTAGTGCACCTGAATGATGCAAAATAGAATTAAATCTCATTTTGTTTCTTGTATAATTGCACTCTATTTCTGTATTCTTACATTCCTGTTTATGCAATTCTGTTGAAATTTCATTTTATTTCATGTCTTTTAAAATTAGTGTTTAATCTTATTTTGTAGTCTACTTTTTTTTACTGATGTGAAGCACTTTGGGCTACAATTCCTGTGTGTAAGGTGCTATACAAATAAAGCTTATTATTGTTATTCTTATTTACTGAAATAAGAATAATACAAAACTTTATTTATATAGCACCTTTCATACATGTGCTTCGCATCAATTCACAACTTACAAAAAATAAAGTAACATTTTCATAGGTGAAATAAGAAATACATGAATATTTGATGACACTATAATGAATAAAAGTTCAACAAGATAGAAGTACAAGAAATAAAAGGAAATTTCAACAAAATTGCACAAAACAGGAGTGAAAGAGATGCAATATGAAGCGATCACGCATAAAATTATAACAATTCAATAAAATGGAATTAATATTTGACTGATACCCTCAGTTCAGAGGCCATGTTTGGCATTTCATTGATGGACTGGACCCGGTTTTGGCCCGCGGCCCGCATATTTGACACCGATGAACCCTTAAGTCTCTAAGTGCATATGTAAGTGCGCACTGACCCTCTACGAGCTGGTCGATGCAGGTGATCCTCTTGGACCCGTCCAAGGTGTAGATGGTCCGGACCCCTTGAGGCAGGTTGACGTTGTCGGACAGGGAGCGGGTCAGGTCCGCCAGCAGCGCGTCAAAGGTCCGGAACCGGTCCGTGGAGATGGCGTATACAATTCCGTTGAAGTACCGGTCTCCGTTGCGGTAGAAGCGGACCTTCTTGGCCCTCTTCTCAGCGCTGAGGGTCTTCAGGGTCCGGGTCCGGTACAGGCTGCAGTGGGCGCTGTGGGTGGGACTCAGGACCCCGTTCATCTTGGCGCTGGAGCGGCTGTGCCTCTGACCTTTGTCCCGTTCGTCGAAATGCTCCATGTCCATCTCGCTGCCGAGGCTGACGAGTACCGCGGTACTATCTGGAAAACACAAACAACGGGCGGATGACGAGGTGAAGTTGGATCCACTGCGGGGAAAGTAAACAAAAACACAAGATACCGGAGACGCACTGAGAAGTCTTTTTTTTTCCCCTCACGCGTCTGACGGTGCGTCCGGTCTGTGGCGCTGGTCTGAAAATAAACCCCTAATGACAGATTAAGTGCTCTTAAGCCGGGCAGTGGAAGAGTCCGCCGCCCCAGGACTCGCACCGTCTGACAGGGAGCGCAGGAGTTTGGCGCAGGTGGATCGGGGATTGGGGGGGCAGGAGTGGAGAGGAGGAGGAGGAGGAGGGGGTGGGGGGCACAGTCACGAATCGATAATAGCCTATTTATTTTTCCTCCTTATACATTTTCAGCAGCTACGCCACACGCGACCGGACGCGCCTTCACCAGAACCTCTGCAAACATCATCACGTCAAAACAAACGTTTACGCGTCACATGCACGTGGACTCAGAGCTCATGGAAACACAGTGATGCAATGATAATAATCAAGACATAATATTTCTGATCTTAAAAAAAATTGGAACGGTCAAGACTCACCCACGCGAGCAATTAACGCTTCTGTCACGGTAACCTCCAGCGTGACTGTGTTTATTTACCTCTGTAGGAGAAAAATAAAATAAATAAATAAAATAAAAAACAAAAGTGGTCGCTGACACTGGGTGGAAGTAACGTGTGATGCTGTCCAGGCTGCAGTGAGAACCCCCCCACACTTGTGAGTCCCTTTGTTGTCCGGTCTGATGTGGTCCACCACCACCACCACCTCCAGCAGCGTTTTGTGTGTGTGTGTGTGTGTGTGCGTAGTGAGCGAGGAGCAAGTAAGCAATAGGGAGCAGCTGCTTCCCCTCCCATTCTTTCTTTCACACCCACCTCCTCTCTCTCCCTCTCCCTTCCACGTCACTCGTGTCGTGATTTTCATTCAGCACCCCCTCGCATTAGAATGCGCACTCACGCTTCCCACTCGTGCCGGGGTGTGTTGGAGCTGCACCCCCACCACCCCCAAACACACTTACACACACACACACGCACACACCATCATCATTGTGTGTGTGTGTGTGTGTGTGTGTGTGTGTAAACATTCACCCTTTTAAACCCCACCAATAACATATCTGTAATTATGGAAACGTTTTAATCGTTATGGTGCGTGAGGGTTTATTAGATTTAAGGAAATTATAGTTTACAGTTTAAAACCAGCGGCTCTAAACTCGCATCAGCCTTATCTTAAACCCTGTGGAATATGTGCACGTGAGCCGTTATGCAACTGGCTTATTCCGTTGTGTGCACTAGGGGTCTCAAACTGCTCAAACTGTTGGGGGTCTGCTTTGACAATAGAGGAGTAGTTTTCTCTCATAATGGACTAAATATCAGTATGAAATAAACATGTCTTCTCTTTGTTTTTTCCACATTCGCTCTGAAGATTGTTTGACCGTGAGTTCCTGGAGGATATAAAAGGATGCTGGCCTACATCCTGCCCCCCAGAGACCACCTATGTCACCTAGAAGACCCCTTTGTCAGGAGCCTGGAGACTGTGCAGCTTCTGATTTCTGGATTGTCAGAGCTGAACCTTAATGTGTTCAATGCATGTACTTATGTCTGTAAGCATTTTGATCTAAGTCCTGAAACCCTAGAACAAATTTCTTGGTTTTTAAGTGATTTTTCCTCTATATTTTTCTTTTACCGAGTGGCTTTTCCGTGTTTATTATAGAATTGTACTTGCATGTTGCACTTTTCTGTGAAAACGTGGTGTTTTCCTGCATTTAATTATCAATCATGTGTTCAAACTCAGAGTAAATTCAAAGGTTATTCTATCAAAACAGAGTAAAGAGAATAATACATGACTTTTTCAACAAAAAATAACATCACATGATCATATGTATACTCATTTGTCATGGTTAGGTTCTTGTGAAGGCTCTCAGTTGTACAGGAAAAATCCATCGTGGCAAGGGTTTCTTCTGTCATCATCTGTACTTGTAGAATATTATATTGAATACAATATAATAGAATATTATATTGTAGAATATTATATTGTCTACAAGAACAGATGACGACAGAAGAAACCCTTGCCTTATGGGTTAGGGGTAGGATGGATAAAACGTATAATACACATTTTTAACACACTAAACATTTAACATATGAAGTTTTTGGTTTCAGAACTCTTAGAAAAATCAAAATGAATTCAACTCATATTTGGGATGAGTTGATAACAGTTCTACCACAAATTGACTTTCTCTTGAAACATCTCGCTTTGACTTATTTAGTTCAACTTTAAAATCACCTTCAGTATATGTCACGATATTCATGTATCTGAAATTTTTCTTCTTTCCTGTCCTGTCAGTCAGCTAACAACCTCCGCAGTTCTCTATTAATGCCATCTGTTGTATCAGGCAGATGCTGAGAATATTTCCGTACTTCACCTTGTGCAAAGGTTATAGTTTTGGATGAGAGTTTGTGTCATTCAAAACTCGCACATACCTGCTTGTATTAATATGCACATGAGTGCACAGTATCCGAGTACATGACAGTGACAGACAAGGAGACGTCCTCTCCAACAGACCGGTCTATTTTGGACAGTAACACAGAGGGACTAAATGTGCGTCACAAACAGAAGGGATGACAAGTGGTTCTTGTCTAAATTAATCCTGGGGAAACAGGGCATATGACGGAGGGGGGAAAGTGTCTTCAGACCAGTGCAATTAAGATGGAGGACAAGGGCAAAACACAGCAAAGGACTTAAAAGCAAGGCCTTGATCTGATTTCCACATCTAATGTCTGAGCATTAGTCTGCATTACGTCCAATGAGCAGCCAGTGTTCAATACATCTCTGCATGGAGGAACGGGATCATAAAGTGTTCGAGCACAAATAATATAACACTAGATGTTGATATGCATTTGTATTAAAAATGATCACGTAGAACTGGAACTATATTTCTGATGATCTACTGTATCCATTCAAATCATCAAATGGGCTCAATGTGCAAGACAGACACACAGACGACTAAAGAAACTGTGGCTTCCAGTGACTCTATGTTGGACATATATTACTTTCAAAAAAAAATAATCAAAATCAAACATTACATGAATGTGACTATTTATTTGCCTAATACTAAAAGAAAGACATTTTTTTTACCACAGTGAGATGAATAGGAAAAAAAAACAATGCAATATAAATCACAATTCGGCTCATTTGCAAATACATTTCCTATTAACACAAAGTTGGAGCTCATTCAAATATGGAAAGATTGATGGCAGTTTACATGACTGTGAACCCCATCTGGAATAACGAGGAAAATTACATTCCACTTAATTTCACAGGCCTATAGAGAAGCATAAAACACTCACCCACTCAGAGCGACAGATGCTTCAAGGATACTGTGTCTGCTTTCATCACTGCATCTTCATGAAAAAGTAATTATCTTACTATTTAATACACTACAGGATGTTGCACGACTGGGGAGTTCTTCACTTTTATAGGCTTCCTCAGTTCAATGCGCACGTCTAGATACATGGATACAGCTTATGTTCAGTACTAGCATGTACACATGTTCTTTAGTGTCTGCTCTATATCACCAGGGAGCAAATCAACAAGTAGAGCTATAGCTGAATTAGCATGGGGGGAGAGGGAAGGGAGTGGGGGGGCAGAAATGCTACACTTGGGGGTTGTGACAGACGCTGTAGTGATTTGTCACAGTGCTTCACCTGTCAGCTAAAGATGTTGGAGAGCTTACTCTGGTGATTCAAGAGCAGGACGCAGTGAATCAAAACCAAAATGAGCTTGTGTTTAAATCACGGTGAGAGAAAAGGACGAGGGAACGAGGGAGACAGAGGCACACATATACACACTGTGGGTTCTTTCATAAGGCAACGTGGAGCGCTTATCTGTAAATTAAGTCATTAATCTAAGACAAACAACCTGTCACCGCAGCACTTTGAGGATTGCGCAGCATGCCAGGTCAGTCAGCCAGATCAGAAATATGAACGGACCTGTGCAGGAAAGTACACCAGAAAATGACATTTACAAAAGTCAGCTTCAGTGCTTTACTTTCAAGAAGTTTCAGAGAATTTTAGTTTGTGTTTGCTTGTACTATATTGGTATTGTCCCCGTTACTTCAAACAGCCCAGAAGTGACTTCATTAACATGAGTTGAATTAACTGTTGGGATATTCATTATGACAGTATCAGCTGTGTCTGTATTTTATGGTTTCACATATGGAATCCATCTGTATACCAGGACTATATAAATAAATGAGCCAAGACATTCAGAAGATATTCCATAACTCCCACAAGTTTGTCCTTGTAAGAAGTTTAACTATAATGCACCACGCTGTTCTGTAAGATGATCAGCACATCAGTGAACCTCTCAGATATCGAATGGTTCCAGAACAAAGGAGGAATGTTCCGATCAGATGAGAAAAAAACCACAGTACTAAAGGTCATCGTTTTATATAGAGAGAGAAAGGTGAGGTCTGTAACCCAGAGAACAGTGATGGAGAATTGCATTTGTGGGACTAGCACACGTAATTAAAAAAATCAAATCACAATCGATGAATCAAGAATTGAAGAAGTTTTGCAACTTAGACGCGATCATGTTGATTCCCAAATGTAAAAATAAGTTGACGAGAAAAGAACAAAATGTGGCCGGTTGCTCTTTTTTGATAACTTATAGAGCTCTGGTTATTGTTGACTTTGTTAATGATAGAAAATGAAGTCATAAATAAAAGTTATAAAAGGAGTTGACCACCTCTGCTGTCACTGCAACACAATACCAGCCCTTTCTTTACCGTATACAGTGTATAGTAGTGACACTGAGTTCATTGCCTGTGACATTTTTATCTTCAACTATGACCCAAACCACAAGCTATGATTAAATTGCCAGTAGACATCAATATATCGACTAAACCAACAAATTAAATTCACCAGATGCAGTGAATATAGAGATATAGATAAACTTATGAATTTTGAGTTTTTCCTTTAAAACCGAACCAATATTCCTCAAACACAAATGAAACTGCTCCCAGCACCGTTAATAAATACTACAGCATCTGAGTTTGTTTTTTTTTAAGCCCACCGTTTGAAAGGCGGTTGACGATGATTTCTTTTGGCTTTTTCCCTTCCGGGGTCGCCACAGCAAATCCAATTTGCTTATTTGATTTGGTAGGAGTTTTTACGCCGGATGCCCTTCCTGACACAACCCACTGGACGCTGTTACCGGGGTTCAAACCCGGTATCCCCGGTGCCTTACAAACTGAGCTATCCAGCCGTTTTAAAGGCGATTAGTAGGTGGAAATGGGGGTGAGCTGTTTCTCAGTAGATGCTGCATACGGATGTGTTGCTGTTTTACATAACGCAGGAGGTAGGAGGCACTTTGAGAGAAAAAAAAAAGAAAAGACAGTGACAGTGTAAATGTCAAACTCAGCAAGCTACAAATGCACCAGAATGTGACCCCACTGCACTGAAAGCCTGAAACATTCCTTGATTTATGGTTTTCACTCTTTGCTGCGTTTGAAACAAAGAAAAATGTCAGACAACTGCATGAGCTGTACAGGTCAATATAGAATGGAATCAATGTAGAAATGGAATCCAAATCTATATTCATACAAGTATTCACTGTATCATGAAAGATACAGTGAAAAAAAAACATGTTAACACATCAGGTTTCTGTTACCACAACACTGGACTAATAGATAGGTGTGATATTTATTAGAAGACTGCATGTGGATCACCCTGTTTTATGATATTATGGAATATATATGAATTTGTGATTAAAATAATTCCTCTAAAACCAGTACTGCTGCTTTTTGCCACATCTCTAAACAGTGGCTCTAGGGTAGGTTGGGTTTCAGGTAGCGCTTTAGGGTAGGTAACCTGCTTCCCCTTTGGGATTTCTTTTCTTTTCTTCTCTTCTCTCGGCTGTCACTCCTCCTCCTCCTCCTCCTCCTCCTCCTCCTCCTCCTCCTCTATCTTCTTCTGTCTCCTCTCCTTTCTTAGAACCAGCCTCTGCCTTCCTGCTGGTCTGCTTTGCTCTGTGCATCAAAAGACAGAAAGAAATGTATGCCAATGAATAAATGATCATATAACAAATGAATTAATCATTAAAGCAGCCCTCCTAAGTAGATTAAGAATCACTAGTCACTTTCATATAAAAAAAAAACAGCAACAAAAAAAACTCAACATTTAAATCTCGGGTGGTTAATCCAATTCCAAGGTTACTCCACAGATATCATTTGTGACGCATCATTTTACTGTCCAAGTGTTGAGGTGTGTTTTGCCTCACTGACCTCCTCTGTTTGCACTCTGTCACCCGCTGTAGCTGAGTGGGGCACTGCCTCCTCTGGGCCTCAACAGTGGAGGACAGCTGTAGGAGACAACACAAGTGGTTACAGAATGTCCACTTGAAGCTGTCCTGATGCACATACACTACATCTATGTCCAAAATCACTCACTACACACTCTACAGTCTACATTTTCTTGTCCTTATAAGCACACACCTGATGTAGTCAACTCAACATGTATGCATGGATTTATGTAACATTCTTCACAACAAATCCACATATGCACCGTTTCACCGTTTACACCGTTTATAGTGATAAAAATAACCATTGAGTAAGGCCTCGCTGTCCCCTGTTCACTTTATTATATCATGGTATTAAGAGTATTTTCAGGCACAACCTATATGTGTCCTTGCGTGTTATAAAGCAGGCCTGAGCTGCTCACATGATGACACACACCACCACAAATGCCACAGGTTATGTATAAAAAACGATGCAAACTGCATTGAGTTTTCCCGCAACAGCATGTGCTTCAGCGCTAAAGAGGGCAGCTTTGTTGCACGTTCAGCTGAAAGTCCTTGACTGTGTATTCGATTCAAGACTCACCTGTTATGTAATAGGAGAACAGCGACAGAGAATGAATGAGAAATGGAAACGAGGCCGAAAAGAGAAGACACAGAAAGAAAAATAGCCTGATCTTCATCCTCTGCGTGGCATTTACTGTGTCCTCATAGTTCATGTCTGTATGAGAGACACTGGTGAGCATGAAAGGTGATACATACCTTTGTGATTTCTGATAGATACGCACGCCTCTCATCGTTTGTCTTATGAAAAGCCTAGTATGTACAGAAGACACAAAACATTATCACATTTCTACATTCATACGGAGCAAATGTCAGCGATAGGTCAAGTTAATTTATTTATATGGCACATTTAGAAACAACAGAAGTTGACACAATGTGCTTCACAGACATGACTCATGAAAATAATAATAAAAATCACAGGACATGGACTATCACCTCAGAAAAGCAATTAAAATTACAACTCACAATTACAACTTATGAATAAGCACACAAGTAAAAATAAATACATAAAATAACCATCAAAGCAACAAGAGAAATTGTTAATAAACAGAAATGAAAAACAACCAATATGATTCAGATAAAACAGACGGAAAACAAATTGAGACAACTGTGTCAGACTGAACTAAAACTGGCTAAGTGTAAGGCTTGCCATGTGTATTTCAGGCAATCTTCAATGTTAACAAGCTGCAGATTACAGCTAGGATTACTGTCTGCACATGCCACGTACTGAATTCAACTGATTCAACTAATAACTTGCTGGGTGTCGAGTAGAACAATAAACAAAGAACCAATTTTGAGCACATTGGCCTCCGCGGTACAAAGGTTATAGTTACGTTTTCCACTGATAAAATAAGAAAAGAAACTAAAATATGACCCGATCCTTTACCAATGATGGTGAGTTTTACTGGAAAAATTATTTCCTGGAAAAAGTTAAATCTACTTGTGTGAGAAATAGTACATTGACTTGCCCTGCAGCCATGCTAACGATGCTCACCTTTCCCTCTTGTTCAATTTGGAGATGATAGTCCATCAGCTGACTCTGGAGGTCAGACTTCTCCTCGGTCAGAAGCTTCAGACGCTGTCTCAGCGTTTCCTGAAGCAAAGGATTTCAGTTAAGTGCCTGACTTCATAACATAAATGCCCCCTTTTTAAGTAATTCAAAATCAAGTTCAGAATATTTCTTGTATGTAATATATATCTCAAATAACATACAATAATATTACCAAATAGGCACTCTAAAGCTGAAGTACATTACAGTAAATAATGCTTTATGTAACATTGCAGCCAGTAATGAGCAGTAATGAAGTCCACAAAAACAATTTTCAGTCCGTCTAAATCCTAAACTGTTGCAAGAGAGAAGTTGACGAATATTTTATTACACCTTTTTATAAAGCTCTAAATGGTTGCCAAGAAATGGAAAATCAGCCTCGCTTGAAATGCAGTGTGTGGGCAGAAACAAATGGGTGGATGCTGAGCCTTTGTGTTTGTTTTGTGTTTTCACTGTGATGAAAAGACAATACTTCTAAATTTAGCTTTTGCTATTGAAATTATGGTATCACATACTGTACCTGTACACCCTAATGTCCCATAATTCAACTTAATGTAATGTTTTAGAAAATACTGAATATTATTGATAATATTCATTGACAAATAAAGTGATAAAGAATTTTACAAAGGTGAGACACGACACAACACACTCTGCTGAACCAGTCATATTGATTGGGGCGGTAGATACTGTATATTTAGCTTACTAGCTTTTACAAACTTATTCATTGCAGCTCAGTATTTATACATTAATTTGAAATTAAAAACAACCTGTATTCTGCTGAAAAACTCTGTATTCCCTTCTGTCTGTATATGTCCACTGAACAATCTTGCATTTCTCACTTCATGGATAAACTAATGAGCATCTGCTGATTCTGCTGTAGACTGTCACATACAGTACACACACACACACACACACACAC
>JAPTHA010000007.1:18373241-18383522 GCA_029814585.1 Gymnapogon annona
CCCCGGGACAAGTCACCAGTTCTTCGCAGGGTCATCAGTCACCCACACATTCATACACAGGCAAGGTGGATGAAGTGTCTTGCCCAAGGACACAATGGCACATGATTAGGAGAGAGTGGGAATCGAACCGCCAATCCTTCGGCTACCAGACGACCTGCTCTCCCAAGCCATGGCTACATAAGAGTTATATTTATGTATTTTATGTGGGTAATATACAGTACAACTGATGGAGGCAGTCGAACTGGATCAGTCTGTATCTAGCATTTAAAGTAGAGGTGATTCCATCTTTACACAGGTTCCTCCATATACAACAGATATCTTGACACTTTTCCATCTGTCATCTCACAATTTCAAGCCGTTCCCTCGAGTTGAGCCCAAAGAGCTTTGCAAATCCTCAAAACACTTCACCCCCCCCCCCCAAAAAAAAAAAAAATTGTCCACGAATGCAGTTGCATATCCGTGGTTGCTACATGTCTATGCCTCTCATTAACATGCAGAGCAGAGGCTGGTGTCCTCACAAGGGCAGCTCTGGGATGGCACGGAACCAGAACAGGCTGGGATATCAGGGAATGACACGGAATCGGTGGCCACTTCTTCGCCTTCCGGGATTAGTGACAAAAGCCAGCTGAGGCCAAAGCTCTTATCTCTATCCTTCAGTCCTCTTCTGCTCTCAAACACACACACACACACACACACACACACACACACACACACACACACACACACCATAGATACATGCAACACAAAGGCACGCAAGAAGACTCAAGCAAACAACACATACTCACATAGCCGTAATTAGTTGTGTCAATGTATTCCTCTTATGGAAAGTATGGAACATGTAATAGTTTTTCTGAGGGGTTTAGTGAAGGCCTTGCTTGGTGTGATTTGTAGGTCAGCGGAAATAATTACCGGAATAACTGAATGACATGCAACATTCACTTCCACCAGCCTCTGTTTTTTTGGTTTTTGTTTTCCTTCAAAGCTGCCAACACCAGTGGAAGCGTCGACTGCATTCCCTGCTAAAATATTAATCTGTAAATGTCTGAAGTTAAAAATATGTTTTGGAACTGATGCCTCTCATCAGATGGGTGTCAATTTGTGTGTGTGAAGTATAGATGAATATGGTCCGTGTGATGTTGGGAGAAGGGGTTTAGATGTGAAATAAAGTCGTCCTCCTATTATCTGCGCGCCGTGAGCTGCTCTGGTGTCAGCAGGCAGATGGCACCAGACACAGGCATCTGTGGAGGAGGAGGAGGCGCTTTTTCCCCTTCACAGAGCACGGACAGGTGTCATCTGCTACACAATTAACACCTTCATGAATACCATTATGGTGCTAACAAGCTCACATAAGACACTCACTATCACGTGCATGCTTAAGACTGATCTGAGTTAACCCTATCAGACTCCTTAGCTAACCTTACTCTCTCATTTACTATCGGTTCACTTCTTACTCAGACTAAAAACATATCCATTCATATGTGTTGTATTTAACTGTTCATAATGGCCAGGCTGAGATGGTTTGGACATGTCCAGAGGAGAGAGAGTGAATATATTGGTAGAAGGATGATGAGTCTTGAAGTGCCAGGCAGGAGGTCTAGAGGAAGACCAAAGAGGAGGTTTATGGACGTAATGAAAGAGGATATGAAGGTAGTTGGTGTGAGAGTAGAGGATACAGAAGACGGGGTTAGATGGAGACAAGTGATTCACTGTGGCGACCCCTGAAGGGAAAAGCCGAAGGAAGAAAAAGAATAACATAATGTGCTCTCTTATTGTGTGAGTTTTTGATCATTATGTAAACATGGTTACAGACAAATGTATTTGGTCATAATACAATTGCAAAAACGATCATTGCCACAGAAGTTTGTATTTGATCTTCACAGTCACATGGGTTTCTTTTTTTTTGTTTTGGTTTTTTTCACCATCTGTGTTTGTCCATCCATCTTCTGAACTGCTTAGTTCTTGTGGCGGTTGCAGGAGTGCCAGATCCTGTCCTCGTGGCACCAGGAACCTCACCAGGATACGAGGCATCATTAAAAAAGGAGGAATGTATCGACATCCAGGATGATACTGTAAATGCTTCTATCTGCAGGGAAACTCCAGCCTGATGCTGATGCAGGACAATAGGAACACCAAATACCACCGAGGTAGTGAAGCAGAGGTTCAAGGACATGGTCAAGTCAAAGTTCTGACCTGAGTCATATAGAGGATCTGTGGAGGAGGAGCTGGAGACCAGAGTGATGAGAAGGAGACCATCTAACCCAGGGGTGTCCAACTCCTGGGAGTCCTGCATGTTTTAGATGTTTCCTCCTTCCATCACACCTGGTTCAATTCATGATCAGCTCATCACCAAGCTCTGCAGAAGACAGATAATGACGTAATGACATCCAGATATGTTTGAAGGGAGAAATATCTACAACATGCAGGACACTGGCCTTCAAGGACCGGAATTTGACACCCCTGATCAAACCTGACCCAGCTGGAGGCTTTGGTTGCAATCCCACGGGAGACATTAGAACACCTGTGGACACTTACAAGGACCGTCCTCAAGAACAAACGTTATTGATGTTTAAGAAAAGACATCAGACTGGATAAAGACAGTGAGTATGAATCATGGCTGTTTTGGAAAATCCATAAAGACAACATCCCTGAAAAAAAGTATTTCTTCAAGTGTCACTTACTCACAACAAAACTTGACCAAACTCATCCGCTTCATCACAGCAATATAAAAAGCAGCAAAAGTGATCGACACACAGATGTCAGGATGGTGGGGGGAAGTCCACACAGATGCATTTCTGTATGAACATAAATATACATAAATATGACCTTTTTATCTGCAATTAAGTGCCAGGTATTTTCAACTGTCATCGAAGTAGAAAAAAAAAACCCCATCACCCTTTAAGCTTAAAATAAATATATGCATTTACATTTATGATGATAATAGTTGGTGACAAGTGACATGAAGGCTTTTCATTGTGTTGATATTTCAAGCAACAAGGAATGTGAAATCCCACAACCTGTAGGTGTGAAGTGTATCAGTATGTGTAGGTTGTTTTATATCTGGTTATTTGAATACAGTGACATCTATATAAACAATGCCATTAGATTAGTAAAGTTATTGGTGAAAACATGAGTAAAAAAAATAACCTATGTTAAACTTGTAAAAATATGAAGTTTAGAACCAAAGCCAGCAGTGGAAACATCTGTTCAGTTTTTATATTCACTTTAAATATGGTTTTATTATTGATGTTTTGTATATCTATTCTTTATGGAATTGGTTTCTTGGGTTTTTCATGGTGTTATATCTGGATCCTGAGTCTACAACAAAGATTTGATTGACATCCTCATCGAGAATTGCCTTCTATTCAAAATTTTTTTCTTTTCTTCATGGCATGTCTAAAGTAAAGGACTTTTTTTTTTAAGGAAATGCAGTTCACCTGCACTCTCTCGGGATGCTGCAACAGTCTTTAAATAATATTTGAATAGAGCTTGCATCAGAATGAGAAAGTAAGGGAAAATGTGTGTTCCTGAGGATAAAGTGACAAATGAAGCCTTTCACAACAGTCTGAAGAATGGAACTAATGCAGTTGTTTGGGCGGAGTATGCTCATTGTAAATTCATAAAATTGGTTGGGTCTTTCAGAACAGATGTGCTGGACTGCTGTGAAGAAAAAGAAGGTTTTAGAGAGAGAGAGAGGACAGAGGAAGCGAGTGAGCGAGGAGACGCAACCAGACCTTTATGAAGGATAAAGCCATGGAGACATGGCATTGAGAAAACTGAAAGGTGTAGAATGCTGTTTGTCTTCTCAGGCCAGGTTTTTTTTTTAATTCTTCCTTTTCCCCTCAGAGCAGTTCGATGCAGCCTGCTGTCTGTCTACTGACGCAGTTTGTAAAAAGGGAAGCAAAAGTCAGACACCTGAAAGCGGAAACAAAGGGTTCAGAGCGTAGAAGTGGGCGTGCGTCACTTATTGATTTATGGGTTAATTTATCAAACAAATGACCTATGTGTCCACGCATTGATTGCACAGCCTGAGTTTACTAAATGCAAAGCAATTTGCTGATGCGCAAGGTACTTTTTCCCTGCATGAGCCCAACTGACTGAAGAAGCACTGGTACACATGGCTGAGTGCTAATGTGATCATTATTTAAAGGTGAAGAGTAGCAGAGGGAAAAGTGGGCGGGCAAACAGAAGGGATGGGATTAGTCTGAGCACTACACTATTTTTTTTCATCTGATCATCACTTCTCAAAAAAAAAGAGAAAGAAACCAGGACGTCAGTGGTATCATTCATTATCTACCGCCTCTCAGTCAGGAGCTGGAAGTATTAGTGTGTGTTCTTTTTTGAAGGCGAGTCCATTCACAGGGAAGATTCACATCTGACAGTGTGTGTGCTCCGGCTGTGGAGTGAGTGAGTGTGTGTGTGTGTGTCACAGTGAATGACAAAGACAGAGAGAGAGGCAGTGAGAGAGTAGGGAGAGAGCGGACAGGCTCAGAGGGAAGATCTTGGGGGCAATAGATCTGGTTTGTTCAGCTGAAAGACCAAACACAACAGGATGGATTTCTGCGCGACGTGAAAGAGAAACCGCACGACTGCCCCACATTAAACAGGTCTGTAACTATTCCTGTATCCAACACTTTGATGCACGCTGTAGGAAGCTGCTTTTGAAGAACTGTACCAGAATTGTTTTTATATCGGATGGCAGGGATAGGATCTTTAAGGATTTTAACACCAAAAGCCATTATTCATTTATTTCAACTACCAATTCTTTCTCAGCTGCTGGGAACTTTTTATATTCACGGTTTCATCATTGCCTGCAGTGTAACAAGAAAAGAATAAACTATATAATACAGAGGAGGAGATGAAAAAGGTGATGTAGAGGCACAAGTGTGTGCTTTTTATGAATCATGTCTCATTTTAGTCGCAGCGTACGTTGAATGGAACAATCATTCATCTTAAACAGATTGATTTTATGCTGAGATTTGTAGAGTAACATGTGTGTGCGTGTGTGTGTGTTTGTGTGTTGATGGTGGTTGTGTGTGTGGGGGGGCACTGGCTCTAATTAAGTAAAAAGGACTTACTATTTCTTTGGGGCAAACAGAAAACACTGCTTGTGTTTAAATGATGTATGACTCAGCCTGTTCATCAAAATAAACAGTGCGAAAATTAACTGTGTACAGACAGACATTTACTGACACATGCACTCACAAGTACAAGTCGCAATTAACAGAAACAAAAAAAACAGGTGGAAAGATACGCTTTATGAAATAATAAGCACAAAAAACACAGACTTCCAAGTCAATCTGATCAGTATCAACACACACCACTGACCGCACATCTCCAAAATGGTGTCTTCGTAGTGGCATCACCTCCCTCTTTCATAATAAGCCCTCCTCAATATATTTTGGAACACTGGTTCCCATTTGGCCTTTGGAAATCCTCACTTTCATGTAGAGAATATCTGAGGGAATCAGGAAACTGCTGAACAGCGGCACTCGACCCCTGAGGTGGCTTCGAGTGCACTCAGGTGTGCTGTGGGATTTTGTCATTCAAATGGTACGGCGATGAATAAAAACATTAGAGCAATGAATTGGACTATGGGTCCATTCAAACACAGAGAGGAAACGCTAGAAGGAGTCGTGGATTTTTTTTAAACTTTTCGCAGCTGAATGGAGGAGAGTAAAAACATGAAACAAAGGTCGCAGATTTGAACCCAAGTTGAGGCAGCGATGCAACGATAAGATGGGATAAGATGGGATGAGATAAAAATGAGATAAGGTTAGATTAAATAAAATAAGATTAGATTAGATAACATAAGATTAGATTCGATAAAGTAAGATGAGATAAGATACGGTGAGATAAAAATGAGATAAGGTGAGATAAGATCAGGTGATGAGAGCAAAAAACGACTACAAAATTCTAAAAATACAGATATTGACATAAGAAATAAAACTATGGATAAATAAAATATCTGTATCATCTGTAGGAAAATAAAAATAAATGGAAAAAAAAAACGCTCAACATCTTGAATCAGTATCTTGTTTACTGTGGGGGGTGTAAGACGACGGCAGCTCCATGTGAATTCCATCCAGTTTTATAAGGTGGTGATGTATTTACCGTAATGTACTTTGTCTCTCTGACACTTTCATTTACATGATCAGTGCAATGCAGTTTCTTACACTGAGTCATGCACTGGTTTTCTGTGTAGCATCGGTCAGTTTTATTTCCAGTGATCCTTTACAGCCAGTTACGGACAGTACCAACTTTGACCTGGAACATGTTTATGGTTTGTTAGTAGGAACCTCAGCTGGTGCCCTCGGGCACAGCTGCTCTCCCTGGGTTTAAGGAGTCAATACATACAGCGCATCGACACAAAGAGAACATTCCCTCAGACGAGCAGCTCAGATGCTAAACATTAGTCGTCATTAAGTCAGATAAGGTCAGGGCATCAACAGATCATCAACTCCTATAACAGAAAAAAAAATCCATCAAACATTGCAGCCGGTGCAGACATCTGTTGGACGAAAAACAATAATAGAAATGAGGAGACACAAGTTTAGTATAAAAGACAGATGCAGGACGTGTAAATATACATGAGGCATGTACGGTCTTATACAACGGCAGTGATTTGGTCACTCTTACAAGTGAAAATGTATTCTATTTTAGGACAATAACAAAAAAACAATGACATTCCTATTCAGGTAGAACTTATAGTCTTATGATCTGTCCCTGTTCCTCAGCTTTGACATTCAGTGTCCATGTGGAGGCCCATGCGTACTGATCCAGTTTTTGGGCTCCTGTTAATGACCGGCTGAATGTTTCACAGCCCCTGGTGTTCTCTGGCGCATGACTTTCTCCTC
Source organism: Gymnapogon annona (assembly GCA_029814585.1). Classification (NCBI taxonomy): domain Eukaryota; kingdom Metazoa; phylum Chordata; class Actinopteri; order Kurtiformes; family Apogonidae; genus Gymnapogon; species Gymnapogon annona. The sequence continues at coordinate 18,380,096 of JAPTHA010000007.1, forward strand.
ACTTTCATCATTCCTGCATATCTCTGACCCATCCGTGGGTTATCTGTGGAATTAGGGGCTACAAAGCTGATTTGGGATGCATGCCGCTGAGCCTCAGGTCTGTTTTCAGAAGATCTGGCTCCGAATAAAAGATAGAAAATTCAGGCCTCACTTATCTCCTGGCAATCTATAGTCTGACGCTAATGTTACAGTGTGTGTTTTCTGTGAAACCGTGGGTATTTTTCAGAGGCGTGCATGCATTTTAATGACTCGCCCTGGTATTTATGCTATTTGTCCAGTTATTCTCCGTCTGCTCGGCTGTGTGGCAGGAATACAGTATGACACTGTGCATGTGCTCACAAAAGCCAAATGCCGTGACATTTTACCACACATGGATCTTGTCCATTATTTATGAAGAGACGTGCTAATGCCACAACTGAACAGGCTGTGCTCCTCCAGGAAAATTATTTTGGGAATAAATACATTTCAGTGTTTGTTTTTGCATCGACAGAATAATTCCTACAATCGTCGGGGGGGTTTTTTGTTTTCTGTCAACAAGTGCAGAGTTCATGTCAGTTCACGTTGTTGTAGATTTGCTTTTGAGAAACCAAAAAGGCGGCTTCACATCAGTATTCTGTATCTGTACAACGCATGTTAAAATTCTGGACTAATGGAAGTGTACTCTGTAAAAAAAAACATGAGCTCATAATGCTTTGTAGTGGAAGTGAACAGTGGTATACTTATTATAATAATAGTCCAGCGGGTTGGATCATGCCCCTATAGACCTTTCTTTGTGTGGAAATAAACAAAGACGCTGTAAATGGCCATTGCTTGAATAAAACAAGCTGGGGAGTTACATTTATAGTCCCTTCAAACTCTGCAAGAGAGGAGAGGATGATGAAATTTGGAAATACCAGCCCCCTTATGAATGCAGCTGTTGTGCTAATATTCACATTAAAAATATGTAGTGTATAATAGAAGAAATAAAAACGGCTAGGATAATATATTTATACATTAGTGTGCTAGAAAACTCCTCTTAATGTTGGTAGATATCAGACACAAGCCAGAGTAAAATATACATCCAGTGATAGAGGAGCGTCTACGCTATAGGGGCTTTGGTTGTATTATGACATCTACACCTAATATTACATTTAGCACCTGAGTAACTGAACACCTCCGAGCACTAAACTCATTTATCAGATCTTATGGAGCAGATACGTGTACAAGGAAGGAAGATTATAACAGCCAGAGATAATGAGTGAACAGAGGAGGGGGTAAACAGAGTGAAAGTGGAGCAGAGGAAGCCACCCGGCAACAATTGACTCAGGAGGACTTTAACTGAATACACTCCACCGCCGGTGCAGGAGACGGAGTTTTGATCCGGGTGAGGAGAAGCTTTGGGAGAACAGACAAGAGAACGCTCTCGGACAAAACATGTGTTGAGGCTGAACCAAGGAGCAGAGGGAAGGAAAGTTTTGAACGGAAACTGGCTGCAGGGCTGTTTAAGGGAGCTAAGGCGATGTAGTGCGTATTCCCTGACAATGGAAATGCTGAAGTCTGGGAAAAAAAAAAAAAGTAAAGTTGAGTTTGTAAAAAGGAAAGGCTGGTTTTTGCAGGACATCTGTGATGAGCTGCAGTCTCTGGAGACGGTGTCAAAATGCCTGGACTCCACATGGCCCCAATTCCCAGTTAGGGGACATGGGTGTGTGTGTGTGTGTGTGTGTGTGTGGGGAGGGGGGTTCTTCAGTGTCAAGCTGTTAAAGCAAGATAGACTTGGGAAGAAAGTAGAACAGCAGCTGGAGTTGGATGAAACCAGGAGGCAGCTGGAGAGATACCATCAGGTCACAGCAGAGAGGAACCAAGAAAAAAACATATCAGACAGTTCCTCTCTTCCTTTTGGGGAAACAACAGATAAGACACCGGCCCCAAAACAAGAAGCTACTTCATGTTGTAGGAAAGTGAGGTGGTCGAACATATGGCCTGTGGACCAAAACTGGCCCGAGGATGAATATAGAGTCTAAAATACACACAGAAGACACTCACCGTCCAGTCTGGAGCATTTGTTTTGATCCTAAAGTAAAATCCTACATTTTCATTTCCAGACGCCTGTTACTAAATCTTTTGTGCATTTGGAGATCCACTGTGATCTGGAGATGAGAATGCAGAAGTGTTACTAATGGTCCCAGGCGTGAGATTGGTAAAATTGCACAGAAATTTCATTAGCAAATGTTAAATTTCACATTTTGTTATTTGAAGGCAGTTTGTAAATATGTAATTACACCTTTTTGCACTAAAACAGAGAGTAAATTTGGATTTATCCTATTTCTAAGTTATTCTGTTATCATTTTACTGGTCTGGCCCATTAGAGGTCATACTGGGCTGGAGCCTCTGAGTGCAACAACCCCGTTAAAGCTTTTAAATCAGTCGCAAGACTCACTTCAGTTCATTTCTGAGTAAACCAGTCAGTGACTCATGCACCTCACCCACTGTGCATCATTATTGTTAGGAACTCTCTTGACGACAGATCCAGACGCAGATGGGTTTGGATTATCAAAATAAAAGTTTTTATTTTTACAATTATCAAAAGAATGTACAAAATTGAGATTCACTATGACTAGAATTGACCCTGCGATGAACTGGCAACTTGTCAAGGGTCCTTCCCTGCCTTCGCCCTGAGTGGCTGGGATGGGCTCCAGCGACCACTGCGACCCTGCAAAGGATGTAGCGGGTTTGGAAGATGAATGAATGAATGATATGACTAGAATTACTGTATATACAACAAAAGGAGACGCCAGAAAAAACACGTGAATAACATTAACATAAATTTCCCACAATCGGTAAATAATAAATCCAAAACTACAACAACAAAAAAATCACACTTGTGTGGAAAAAACCTATCAATTTAGAAAATGTACAATTTACAAAAAAACTAGATCAACACTAGGAAAAAAAAACTAATCAATAAATCTAATAAATCAAAACTAAAGCATTAGGCATAGTCACTGACAGGGAACAAGGCAAGACAGGACGTGGAATACTTCACAGGGCAAGACATTCAATGATCTGACAGATGATAGGGGAACACACAGACATTTATACACAGGGAGTCCACCAGGTGCAACACATCAGGATGATTAGAAACAAGACACAGGTGGAGCAGAATCTGGGTGTGAACCTAACTGAAACATAAGGAGAGGAGCACAGGACCAGACAGGAAGTCACAAAACAAAACAGGAACCACACAAACTGGACTTGACACACACACCAACCACACTAGACACGGGAATCCTAACAATTATATCATCTTTGAAATAAGACAGCAGAGCATCCAGTCCATGTCGGACATTAGGAAACAGTAGAAATCCAGAAAGGCTCTCGTTCCAGTGACTTGAGAACAAATGAGATTTACAGCTCAGAGATAAAAGCAGAGACAAACTGGCCAACCCCC
>JAPTHA010000007.1:18395598-18405854 GCA_029814585.1 Gymnapogon annona
AACAGAGCCCTGACTTTGCTATCGATCAACGATAGAAACACGTTTGACAACTACCTCACTGGCCACTTTATTAGGTATGCCTGTTCAACATCTCCTTAAGCCCTGGAATATTTGTTTCTGGTAGGAATGATTTTGATGTAACACACAGAATGAATTAGGCCAGAGCAGTACTGAGTCACGATCAGAAAATAGCAACGGTAAGACAAAATACAGATGACACTTTACTCGCTGAGTTTTAACTGCAATGACACTTTGATAAAGTTGAAAGTGCTTAGTGTGTTTGTCACGTTGGTCTGCTGTTTTATGAAATGATTTAGGATTTAAGCGCTAATCTTAGACGATCAGCTCGTTTTGGAAATGTATCCATTTAAAATCCTAGTTGTTTGGATTGCATACTGTTGTCTGAAAATAGTTTTGCTTTTAGTTATGTGGGTGCATCTAGTCTGTGTAATGTTACATGCGACATGAAACTGTGGATGTAAGTGGTTTTGAGTGTGACATGGCCGTGGGCTGCTCTGAGTATTTCAGACACTGTTTTCACACACAACCATCGCAGGTTAAACACAGAAGAAGAGAGAGTCCGTAATAGAGAAAATACTCAGTTCTCCAGGCAAAAAGTTCCAAGTTGACGACAACAGCTTAGAGGAGAATGAACTGGGTCAAGTTGACAGAAAGGTGACAGTACCTTAAGGAACCGTGAGCTACTTCTAAGACATGCACAACATGTCAAACCTTGAAGCAGCTGAGCTACAGCTGCAGTATATGTATATATATATATATATATTCACCGGCCACTTTATTAGGTACACATGGGGGTAGAAATACATATGTAATAAAGGGGACAGTGAGTATATTCTACAAGTGATATGTCCAGGTTTCCACCGACTAGAGCAGTTTTTCATTTTGTGATGAGTCTGTCGATTGGTGCAAGCACTCGTATGAAAAACAAAGAATAATAAAATAAAAACAAGGATGTTGACCAGAAGATTAACCACAGCATATTTCTACTAGTTCTAGTTCAGTTTGTTGTGCATGCATGTGTTTACCCCTATTCCCCCCCCCTTCTTCCTCCTCCCAATCCTTCTTTCCCTCTCTCTTTAATCCCAACTGGTCAGTGTCTTCGTCCATCCTCCAGGAGTCAGGGTCTGCTCCAGGTTTCTACCTGTTAAAAGGAAGTTTTTTTCTTCCACTGCCATTAAGTGTCATCACCTGGAGGATTCTGTTGGGTTTCTGTAAAACTAATCTGAGAGCCTGATTTACACCAGACTTTATGTAAAGTGCCATGAGCTAACTTCTGTTATGATTTGGCACGTTACAAATCAACTTGTTTGCCAGTTTGTGCAAAAATAAAAACAAAATGCATCAAATAGCGTTTGGGTGAGAGCCTGGATGTACTGGGACTGAAACACACTCGCTCCGACTGGGTGCACCGTGCCCGTCCTACCTCTGGTCATGTGAGAGGTCCATGGCACGGATACCGGCGTCACAGCCTGGGTAGATGTAAAGCTGTTTAAAGTCACACGCCTGCCACACCTCCACAACACCATTGTCACCTCCCGTCACCAGGTTCTGTCCATCGCTGCTCAACAGGATCGCCTTCAAACGGGATACAGAGAACAGGGTTAAAACACAGATGGACAACACTGTATCTGTGCTGGGTTTAAAGTACAACATCTGTGTCAAAATCCACCAACACGGCGCTGTTTGTGTACACTGTGTCGTAGCATCAATGTAAACAAACACACCCGTGTGGAATCGTTGACCTCCATCTGTGCCAACAGTTTCCCGTTTATGCTGAAGTTGCAGAAGCGGCCCCTCTCGTAGTAGATGATACAGTGACCCTCGCTGGACACCGAGATGAGACGGGGCCGCTGGCACAGCTCCGGACCCTCCAGGGCCCGGAGCAGGTCCCCCGTGATGGTGTGGACCAGGCATGGACCCTCTGAGGTGAAGAAGAATCAAAACAAGTACAATGTTGAGTCATGTACGTCACAAACATAAGGGTGAGGACATATAGAAGGAGGGACTCTGCACAGGATTAGTCAATATATGACCTCGTATTAGCAAAATGTGTTCCACATAAATCTATTCATTACAGTATGAAAATGTATGTGTTATTTCTTTTTTGCTTGACTTTCATTCTGTAAACAGCAGCTGAGCAATTCCATCTGCATTTACTGATGTTATAAATGTGACTAAAACATGTCTGAAAATAAGGTTATTCCAACTTTATGGATGACAGCAGACTAACCTTTTGCTCCGCTGATTACCAATCCTAATTCTGCACACACAGACACACACACCACCTCGTGGTCGTGTCCTGTCAGTACCGCCCTGGGAGCAGGATAGTCGCCTGAAACAGAGACGGCACAATTATCACATCACTTCATCTCTGGTTTGACAGCTATTTCTCCTTGAGGACCACATGTTCTGTACAACTGCAGTGTTCTTTTTTTTGTTTTTTTTTACAGTGAGCTGTTTGCACCATATGGTACTGACTATTGTTGGGGTTGTCTCCGATGATGTGGTGCCGTCCGCTCCAGTACCACAGCAGCAGAGTGGCGTCTCTGGAGCCTGACACAATGTAGCAGTCTCCTCCAATGTAGGACTCAGACCTGGCCAGACACGTCACCACGTCCCAGTGGCCAAACACTATCTGGGTCAGCTTCCCTGTGGAGAGGAAGGAAAATGGGAATAAATCAGACTGTGCTGTAGAAAACTGGGGTTTGGAAACATCTAGATTAAAAACATGTGTGACAATGTGTGACAAGTTAGCGAAAAAGACTACATAAGAGGTCATGAAGCCGTAAAAACATGAATCAGATCGATCTGGTGTATATAAAGAAAGGGCTTTCTATTACAACTAATCCAAGAGTATGGTTGAACCTGCTCCATATGTAAAGCGCTGTGAGATAACTGTTGTTATGAGTTGGTGCTATATAAATAAACTTTGATTTGATTTAATGTCACAGTTGAACAGAGGTCTTGAAGTAGGTTATCATAATTCACGCATGAAAGGGTTAAATAATATTTCCCTCCTTTCCACAGCCATCTGAACATATAACAGTTCATAGTAAATTACAACATCACATTATACTATAAGTACATAAAAATGTTGTATATATATTTTTATATATACAATATATATAAAAAAAAAAATATATATATAAATAGCATTTTTTTTTCCTCTTTAAAAAACTTTGATTGTGTACTTTGCTGCTGTTAACACCTACATTTTCCCACAGCAGGATCAACACAGTCATATCTTCTCTTCATATGTTCACTGGTGCTGAAGTCACGAACCTACCAGTTTCAGTGGAGTACACACGGAAGCTCTTGTCCCAGAAGCCACAGACCAGAATGTAACGGTTGTCAGCAGTTACGACAAAACAGTGCGTGTTGATTTGGATGCTCTGGTCCACCAGGTCAGTGATCTGACGCTTGTTCACGCCTGAGTTGTTTGCTACATGGAAAAAATAATGAAGATATGGCTCAGGCTAATAAGTAGATCTAAACTCAGACCCGGTCACCACAGTCTGACATTGGCATCAACAACACTATCATTACACCTGATCAATACATCCCCATACGCCCCTGACGTAGGATGTGCCGTATTGATTTCAATTCCTCTAGCGATATTCCTGACCTCATTACAGAAGACTGTGACTTCAATATGCTTCTAATGCTGGGTGTAATAATGCTGTAAACACTGAGATGTCATGCTACTCCACCAACGCTTCCTGACATGAGCACATAGTCAAGTTGTAAAAAAGTAAAACCAGAGATTTCAGCAGTGGCAAAACTGATTTGTGAGCACTGACCGATGAGTGGGTCCATTTCAATGGGCAGGTGATGAGCCTGCTCTAGGGAGTATCCTGGAGCTCCACGGAGGCCTGAAAGGACAGATGTTAATATTACACACTAATGCAAAAACACACAGTCTCCAATCAAATACAACCTTTAACTGATGTTGAGCAAAGTGCATGTAATGCTGAAAATGTGGCACAATGTTTGTACTTGATCAAAACTGTAATCAAATCCAATAATATAATAAGATGTTGTGACTGACAATGAGCACGTGTGTCTACAACACAATGTCATTTCCCACTTAAGGGGATTTTAATGTAATGCATGTATGCTTAATAACAATATTGTAAATGCGTAAGTTTACACCTCAGCAGATAATTGTTGGCAAAACACAGCATTTTATATTAACACATTTCTGAGAAAAAGAAGTCTAATTATATTATCACATAATATAACTAGACTTATTATAATCAGACATTAATTATATTAATACACAAACACAGCATTATATTACATTATTGGTTGAGATTTTATTATATTATTGATCACCTTACTGGGTTTACAAACTTTTTTTTTCTGTCAAGTCATAACATTTCTTGGGAATTATTAGTTTCGGGAACATCCTGATATTCCTGGTTTCCAAAACTGGTCAGAAGAAGTTTTAGGTTAAAACATAACTTGTGCTACAGTCACAAAGATGGTATTGATGTCAGTGGCTTTTAAGCTGTGTGTACAGATGCAGAATTAGACCTGATCTGCTTCGTTAATGAGGCCATTCTTGAGGTTAATCTAAATGTTGACTGGCAAATGTTCCAATACCAATATCCAGGCCATGATTCAACTAACATCTCACTTAATACAATGTAACACAACAACCTCACATTGCAGCAGCCAAATAATTACTGTTAAATAATTACCACCGCTTATACAACGCTCCATTTACAACGGTACATGATGTAACCTTTTATTACACCAGAATGCTCTGCGGAAAACGACACACAACAGGCACTCACCGACTGTGTTATGCCAGCGGTTGACGGCAAACAGCCGGCTACATGTGACAGTGACGGCGGCTGGTATGCTTAGATGCGGAAGTGTGTTGGCTGCGACGTGTGTGACGGGGGAGTTGGAGGGGAATTTGAGCACCATGATGACATCCTGCTGCATCTGATCCTTAAACATCAGAGGGCTCTGGGGAAGGAAACACTGGTGAGACAGAAAGAGAAAGAAAGACACAGGGGAGGGTGGAGCAAAGGGGGGGTGGAGGGGCAGGAGAGGAAGGGAAGATGGAGACGGAGGGAGAGGGAAAGACAGAACAGATGGGAGAAGAGGAGGAAGTGGGAGAAGGGGAGGGGGGGGCGGAGGGGAAAAGGTAAATTAGTGGGAGCGCAGGGTCAGAGCAGGTACACACACTGAGGGGGGAAGGGAGCTCTGGGCCCTAGAGAGGAGGTGGGGGGCGCTGTCTGGTTTGAGTTCAGGGACTGAGAGGTGTGGGTTGACATGGATGGACACACCGAGGCCTCTGAAGGCAGCGCTGAAGGTGCACGGATGACACACAGGCTGAAACCAGGCTGTCGGCTGCGTTATAAAGGTCATCACACACACTCGGATGCACTGACATCTCATCCATGTGTCATGATTGCATTTAATAAAGCAGTGACTGAACAGCGAATGCAGAGGACCATAATGTAGAAAATAATCCTACATCTCTAAACATCAGGGGTCAACCAGTATGACTGACAGCATTGATTAGAAAAGATCTACAGATAATATTGAATATAGTTTTAGTTTACTGTAAAATTTATCGGTGTCAAACTTCAGACTGATGGCAAGTAAAGAGAGGACAATTCACAAACAGCAACAAACACAAGTCCCAAGTGTTTGTCGGCCATTTTCTAAACTACACTATTAGGTCGTCGCTTAAAATCTACTCCAGTATTTCAGAACATTCTGCAAATTAACTTAAGGAGATTCCTTCTAAAGTGAGATGTAAAACTCTATTATATAAATGCACATAAACCCAAGTATACATGTGACAACATGTTAATTATACATCTTGATCAAAAAAACAGCAAAACCCACACTTTAGCAATTTGCTCCTAGATCATTTAACATGATTTTCCACTGCACAATGATGTCATATTTAATGGTTGGTTTTTACTCTGAGTTGAATGGATTCTAAATTCCAAATAATTCTAAAAATCATGTTCATTCTCGCATTGCTAAAGTCTAAGCAGTCATTTGTTTGGAGACAGATACATCAGAGGCAGAGCAGGATTTTTAGAAATGAAGAAATTATATTTAGAAATTGGGTGAAAAAGAAACAATAGTGGTGGTTGGAATGATGCTGTACATCAGTTATAATAATTGGCCGACCCCTAATACACATTAAAAGAAAAAACACTCCAAAACAAGATTGGTTACAAATAAAGTGCTATTTAAGTACTGTCTTCATTCTCTCTAATGAAATAGTTGTAGTGTTTTTAATGACTATGGTGACAGAGACATGCACTTTACCCTCCTGTATAAGTCAGTGTGGAACCATCTGAAAGAGTGTGACCTTAGAAATTAGACTGGCAGCGTGTACTAAGTGGGATTTGTTTTGGTGGTCTCACCAAGTGCATGGCGGATGAGCGCGGTGGGTGTGGTTCAATCAGCAGCTGTGAGGGGATCTGACCAGAGACCTGAATCTGAGTCTCAATCACCTACAGTCAAAGACACAGAGACAAAGACACAGACACATTAACGCAGGAGTAGAGCAGGACATGAACAAAAACGCAAGATAAATAAACATATTATTGGAAAAAAAACAACCCAACAAACTTTTCTATATTATTTCAATATGTATATACTCTTTCCCTGGGGACAAATAGAAGAATTGATTAGAAGAATCAATATTTTTCCTCAGCAAAAAGAAATCATCTACTCAGTATTTCTAAGGGAGCTGTGATCACTGTGTTATTTTGACTCAACTCTATCTTGATGAAAGCACAGATAACAAAAATGCCAGTTGATTAAATCGCAAAGAGTTAATTTCTTAGGATCACGGTTTCTGTGGAAACACACCTCACGTTGCGCAGTGTCTAGATTGTCTAGGTTGACTGCTCCCTCGTAAGACAGGAAGTTGAAGACGTTGAGGGCTCGAACTGCTTCGGGCCCGCGCTGCTTGTAGCCAAATATTAGATCGATCCACTGGTGGAGCTGGCACGAGACGAACTCGCTTTCCAATGCCTAGATGGAGGACAGGGTCAAGAGAGGTCAAGACAAAAAATCCAGTTGTGTTTACAGCCAATTTAAACGTGGAAATATGACCCAGTGTCTCGCACCATTCTGTTGATGCGGACAAAGTCTTCTGGCTTTTTTGCCCAGGCAGGGAGCTCCACGTCACAGACAGGGACGCCGTCATCACGCACCCCCAGCTCATACTCGTTACTGTTGACGAACATCTCAGGCAAATAGTAGAACTCTGGGATCAGCTCCTGTTGAATAACAACCAAATTGCTGTAAAATCAACCTAAACATCCCTGGCAGTGAAGGATGGAAAATAAAGGATGATAAATACTGTAGGGTTTTAGACTTTTGAGATTAAAATACACAAAAAAACAATAAATGAATGAAGTAGCAAGAGCGCAGCTGTCCTTGGTTCATTGCTCTTTCGTGTATGAGGAGTGTCTACCTTGACGTCAGCCGTGTCCCTCTGGCAGTTCCTCCATGAGCGGCCGATACCGGAGAAGGCTCTGTCTGGATGGTCAAACTTACTGTCATTGGCATTGAGGAAAAACGTGGTAAAGGGTTCCTACAAAAAAAAAACAAAAACAAAAAAAACGGAGAGGCAGGTTTAGGTTTTGTGTTCCGAATGCTCTAAAGGTCACCTTTAAAAGTGGAGTCGGATGGCGGACGTACTATTCTGAGCATCCACATTAGTGTGGAGTGGGCGGTGGAGTAAAGGGTTGTGTAGTGGTGACAGGGTGTGCTGTCGTCGTCCCATGTCTCATAGCGTTCGGCGTAAAATGCTGCTCGTTTGGGATTCAACGCACCAATTGGCTGTAAGAAAGGAGACTCAGCTGATGAAGAACTTGTACGTACAAGACATTGCCTAGTTACAGAAAAACATCAATAGTCGGAATGAGAAAATGAAATAAATAAATAAAAAGTTCTGTTCTGATCTGTTGGAAGGGAGATGGGAGAATGCGGGACGATGCGTAGACTTGTGTTGACTGTATGTAATTTTTTTAACAGCAGACACTGAATATTTAAGTTAAGGGAGAACGTCTAACCTTGGAGAGGTCTCTGAAGTTGCCAGGCAGAGTGAGGTCAAGCTCCTCTGAGTCGTAGTTGGTTAAAACCCAGGGGAAGATGGGGTACTGGTTCAGATCATTATAGGTCCTCCCTGAACAGGGTGGAAAGTGAGTTAGTCATGATACTCTTATTGTATTAGTGTCCAATAAACAGATGTAAATAATGACAGTTTGATGTGGTAAATGTGCAACATGTATGTATACATCCTTAGTTCACTTTTTTTCCCCCTAAAATCCATACTCACACATTCCACCTCATGTCTGCTTACTCAGATACACCACCCAATATTATCACAGATCAATGAACCGGAGTATGACTAGAGTGACACCAAAGGATCACATGTATCTTAATTTGAATAAAAGATAACAAAACATAGAGAGGCTTACAAGCACGAGTGGTTAAGCCACTGCATGTCAACACCCTATACAGGGTATTACTTGGTTGGTGTGTGCAAAGATGTGTATTTAACTACAGACTACACCCACTACACACATGCATAAAAAAGCAAGCAGGAATATTGGTCATTATATCAAAAAAAGAGTCATACAACAAAAACAAAATATATGTTTTCTTTCATATTTAGAGTTCATTCAATCAGCTGTTTTTCTATGTGAATGCATCCAGTATATCCAGTACATGCAGTCACAGTGATGTTATAAAAGATAACAGCTCTGTACTATTGCAGATTTTCCTCAATACAAGTTGCAGCCGTCGCTGCTAAACCTTTATCTTAATTCAAATCTTCCCTCTTCTTTATCTGCCCTCTTCAATAAACAACAAAGCCTCTTTATAAATAGCCTCTGTTATTCAAGTGTATGGGCAGAAACACAAAACATGGCGAGTCTGCATTTTCCCCCGCCCAGAAACGACTTTGCAGTTATTTTTGAACAACACAGCACAAAAGAACTGTCAGAGCCCCCGAGTGAGGTCATGGTACCCATGTCCCTGAAGTCAGTAAGTCATAAAATGTCAATAATACACAGAAGAAAGGATCAGGTAGTGCAGGGGCTATACGTGGTTGTTAAATAGAGGAGAGGAAAAAAAACATTATTGTAGCTCATTTAATAATTTGTGTGGGAAAGAGGGGGATTATGTACAAGGTTTCTCAAGTGTTCGTTTACCTGCAATAGTGTTGAGGAACATAAGGTACTCAAAGTTGGAGATCTCTCTCCTCTGCCAACGCTGCGTCATGTTGGACGACTTGAACAGCTGACGAGGGGTCGCCAGAGAAATCCGTCTACAACACGCGTATCAGAAGAGATTGTGTTAAGACTGTTTGTCTCACACACACATCTGTGCGGATCTCTGTGTCTATATGCGGTGTGTACCTGGCTTGTGGCAGGCCGTAGCTCGTTCCTACCCCCACCCTGGGCAGACTGTACACCACCCGCTTCACTGTGGCTTGATCGGGGAAGTTGAACATCACTGACGCTGGAGAAAGAAAGACATCAGAGAGACTTACACATCACATCAAGTGTGGATGTAGATACATAGATATATGTATAGTAAGCATCTATATGACATTATGTAGATATTTTATGCAGTAGCTGTGATGTCAGCACATTTGGTGAAAATGGAACAAACTTTCGTGACTGAAACACAAGTACATGATGATAAAAGTTATAATACAGTTTTATTTCATGCAAGATATCATGGTAATAAACGTTTTTATTGGAATCTTTAGTAGTGGTTTTGTTTACTGTGCCTGTAAAATGTTTATTTTTGACTGTTTAACTTGTTTTAAGTAATTTTACTGATTGTTGATTAATCAGGATAATTCTTTGTAGTGTTCTACATCTGAATTTCTAAAATACATGTCACACAGTTTCTCCAATTCTCACTGACGAAGACAAATCATCCTGTGTGCGTAAAAAAGAAATATCAAGTTGACATTGGTCTTGAAAATTATTAACACAAACTGGGATCGACATTTTCTTCAAAGTGATATTGAAGATCAGTCAGAAGCCTTACAAGCAGGAGGCGTGTTGTGTTCCCGTATTTTTATCCTTAGGATCCATTAAAGTTCATTACTGCACTAACAGCACCGACAAACAACTACAGTAATGAATACAAATAAATATCTCTACTCAAGATGCACTTACATCTACTCTATTTTCGCTGCTATGCAATGCAAATTCTAAATGTTGTAT
>JAPTHA010000007.1:18418687-18432976 GCA_029814585.1 Gymnapogon annona
GGAAATACACTTTTCTTGTCTTGTCATAATTATGATCTCAAGATCAGCAGTGATTTGCACGTGTTTGCTCATTGGCCTTGAAAGAGTACGGTCATGACAAGTTTTTAGAGCTCACTGCCTCGACCAAGAAAAATTTTAGCGCAGAACTCAAACTAAAACAACAACTTATTTACCAGCAATATTCTGTTTGGATTAGCACACAAAATATAAAATGTTTTTAGGGAGCTTAAGCTATTGTTCTCCACAGGTTATCACTGTTTTTGTTATATGTGCAGCCTTGTCTCTATTCGTCGTGTAGTAACAGACCAATGGTGATGACTTTATGCTCGTTTAAGAAAAAAAAAAAACAATGCTACAGGCTGTGCTAGTCCGTAAAATAAGCATATGTATAAAAAAAATCTAAATGTGGCATCAAACATGACTGACAGCCATGTATTTGTTCCAAGTGTACGTAAAGGAATAAATGTCATTCATTCATCTTCCAAACCTGCTTTATCCTTTGCAGGGTGTATAATAAATACAAATAAAATAAAATACAGCGGGTTTGGAAGATGAAAGAAATAATGAATGAATGAATAAAATATATACAGTATATATATGTACTACAAAAAGCAGCGTACCACATCTCTGAACACCACAGCTCGAAGACGATTGATGTCCACATCCTGCAGGAGTCGGTCTGGATCCTGCTAAATGAGGAAGTAAAAGATCGTCAAATGTGGTGTGGCAATAAATATTGTTGTTGTGTACGGTGTGTTTCTAAAGAAGGTGTGTGTGTGGGTGTGTGGTACCTTGCTGGTGGTGGAGGCAATGTGGAGGCTATCCTGTGACTTGCTGCTGGTCAGGGAGGACTTACAGCTCCGGTCCCGCTGCCTCTGCCTGCACTCCAAACAGTTCCTCACAGCCACGCAACACACTAATGGACACAGAGAGGTGAGTATTACACATACATATAACACACTACATGTTTTTAAAGGGGCTTTTTTGCGTTTATAAAAACCAAACTTTTCAAAAACGCTGTAGTGATTTTACTGAGTTCATGGACTTTCTGGTACAGGTGCCATATACAAGCCAGTGACAATATTATTAAAAAAAAAAAAGAAGTTTAATTTCCCTGGATATTCAGAGCACTGTTTACAGACTGGCAACCTGTAGCCTCATGCCCAATGTGTTTTTAAATATATTTTAGTACATTTGACCTTCAATGACAAATGCAGGTACAGAAAATAAATTAAAAGAACTATATCTATATTCAGGCTCGTGGAATGTGAGACATGAAAAATATATTCTGTGCCATCCTAGATACATAGCTGCTGCAATGCACGTCTTATCTTGACTACTGTGAACATAGCTGTCTCAGAAACATCACCAAACAAAGCTGTTTAATGGGAAAAATGAGAATGATAAATTCTGGCAACGTCAATAGAAACAGAACATCTTTAGCACTGAGCGACACAGTGGACAACATGACTTTATGTGATACATAATTGCAAAGATGTTTATTGCAGCCCTCTTCAACATGTTGATCATGTTAGTAGTAATTTAAGTAGTAATCTACCATTTGAGATAAATATATTAAACTGGCACACACCCAGGCGGAGACACTGCCTCATCAGTCCTCCAGATGACATGTTTTTCTCCGCTTCAATCTCGCTGAAGTTGAGCGAGCTGGCGAACACCAGTACATCCACCATGGCCATAAGCCGCGACAGGAAGGTCACTGCTGTCTCCGAGGACATGCCCTGCGTCGCCTCAATGTTCTCCAGCTCTGTCTGCAAAAGTCAACACACACACACACACACACACTTTCCAATTACCCAGTGGAAAAATACAGAGAAAAACGCAATCAACTGGATGATCTCTCGCTGGCGGTTTAAAAGATGCTGCAATCTTTTTTTTTTCTTTTCACAACAATAAAAGCAAATATCCACAACTGCAATAACAGTCACGGCTGGTTATATCAACAAACGAGACAAGCAGTCTTGAATCATGCTGGGTAAGTGAAGAACATACTTAAATGGTACATTTTGGCAACATGAGGTGTTTTACACAGCACACAAGAAGTACAGCCTGATGAAACACAGTTCATGGTAAAAGTGAGATAGTGACGGTGTGGTCTCCAGATCTATTCGCAATAGAAGGACAGTGTACAGAAAGCTATCTTTGTGCTGCACACACACTGCAGACAGTTACATTTACAGTAGTCGCCACATTTTCATGGCGTCTACATTCAGAATAAACCTGAAGGCAGCATGACAGGGGTTTAGGCTTGCAACCAAACCGAGTGCTGTGTCTCTGCTTCAGTGAGCAGGTAAGGATGTGCAGGGCTGTGAAGAGTCGACAAGGTGCAGGCTCATAAGAGGAACCAAGCACAGACATTTGGGGGAAAAACAGACACACAAGGTGAGGACAGAAGGGCTTTGGGTTGGTGCTCTTAGCTCTTCTAGTGATGGTGGGAGTCCCAGGCTCTTTACGCACCTCTCCCCCTGCGCCTCCTCCCCCAGGAATAGGGGTCACCTCCTCTCCCTTTGACCCTCTCTGGGGTCCGGCTCCTCCTGTCTTCTTTAGTGTTGATACAAATGGGACAGGCTTAGCAGTTGCAACCCCCAAGGACTTTTGGATCATTCTCATATTTGGTCCATTTAAGATAAATATTTTATAAATATATTTATATATGTATAGGTTCTCATTCCAATTCATTTTTTGATCCACCTTCTTGCCTCTTTGTTTATTATATCCCACTCATTTCTATAATTTTCTAACTTGGAATATTTTATCTTCAAGGAAATAACAGTTTCTAAGGCAGCGGAATCAATGCATACCAACAATAGATACAGAGAGTATAAGAGGGAGTATTGATTAGCAGCAAAAGGAGCACAACAAATAGAAACACTATGGATGTCAGACAAGCAAGGGTTAGTGTCAGTCACAATGATAAGTAAACCATAACAAAGTATTAGTACAGTAGAAAGAGAGGAAAAAACTGCAACTTACAGTGTTGGCACTACTCTTAGAACTCTGTACATGCAAAAAAACGGACGAAAACACAGACAAAAAGGACAAGGAAATACAGAGAATACATATAACACAGAGAGGAAAAGGAAAATGATTAAAATAAAGAAATCAAATTATATGAACTGTTAATCAAACGGATTATAACCAAGATTAAATAAAGGTTTGAATTTGGTCACACTTACTGTATGTGTTAGAGTTAAAAGTGTGAAAACACAAATGAGAGGAATTCAGAATTAAAAAAAAATAATGTAATTTTCTTTTTAACCCCTTTTTAGACTCATGATCCAACTAAAGCGTAGTTTTGTTTTGTTTTTTTAATTTAACCCCTGATGCTGTGTACACCAGTAATCCCCAACATTTGTTGTGCCACGTTTAACGTCACATGATATTTTCACGGACCACCCCTTAAGTTGTGCTGGATGAATACAACAAAATATAGTAAAAGCATAAAAGCTGTTATTTTCAAAATATAATACTAACCGTTCATCCACTGTGTATGTAACTTTATTGGCAGCGCCCACATAACATCACACCAAGAACATAATATGAGCAGCAGCCTCTCTTTAACCTTGAGCAAAGACGATTTCTAAAGACATTTGTTTTTTGTTCATTTATCCAGCTCGGGGGTTTCAATTTAGCACTAATGTGTTATTTGTTACTGGTTGGAGCAGCCATTTTAATATACAATCGAAACGGGAGTTTTACACACGTCAATACTGAGTCATGAACAGATGTGGTAGAGAGAATACAGTAATTTTTCAAACTGAAATATTGTTCAGAATACGGTAATAAATAAACAGAAATAATACATGTTATGTATTCTTCCCATGCAGCGCGGTACCTATTGACCCACAGACTGGTACTGGTCCACTGCTTGGGGGTTGGACACGACTGGTATGCAGTATTTATTAGACACAACTCTGTAACCCAGTAATTTAACCCGTGATGGATGATAAGCATTGCCCTGATTCTGGGGGAAATGGGGTTTTCAGGTTCCTAAAGTCTCTGTGTGGTGGTTTCTGCCTATGAAACAGCTGTTGACCTGCAGTTTTTCCTCCTGCCACATAGGGGCAGAGTAGAGCCACTTACAGAGGGGGAAGTGGCAGCAGACAGGAGAGGCAGAATGCCTCCACAGGCGATGATGATGTTGTCCACCATCTGAGAAATGAGGTGGATGGTGTTGTGGACGAAGATGATGTTTTCATTACTGTTGACAAAATCCATCACTGACTTTGTGGAGTGGCTGCAACGAAATAACACACACATACTTTAAGAGCAGGAACAATTATCACATAAAAAAACTGATTTTTGTCATAAATAAATTAATGTCTTTCATGTTTTCAGACTGATTTCACGTCAACTTTCAGAGCGAAAGTTGACGTGAAATCTAGTTGATAGAAATAGGTGTAGAATATTCACAATAATTACAAATTATAATGAAAACCCTTCCGACATTATATGCATCAAAAAATTCAACTACAAAAAAACTGAATTATTTGCACTTTTAGCAGACACTGAAAATACAGAAAATCTCTAAAGACAAAATAAAAATGGCTTTCTAATGGCATACAGTATTACCAGATTGACCACAATGAACAAAAAGTGATCAAACCTCAAACCTCAAATAAATGGTCTTATTTAAATTACCTCCTCCACACATGGACATCAGTTTCCAGGGCGAACAGTAAGTCAGTGAGCAACCTCTGGTGCATAGGAGACCATTTAAACTCTGGGATGCGGAACATGGTTGTGCGTGGGCCGGGGCTGAACTGCCTGCGCTGCTCCTCTGTCATGGGCATGCCCCGGAAACCCAGGTCCACACGCAGGTCCCGCTCCAGCTGGGCCGCAGTGCGACCGTGGAGAGCCTGCAACAAGGCAAGAAACACTGAGTGAGGGATGATTATTGACCCAGGTTTTATCGGTGCTGTCATCTGCCTCCCCTTATTCAAAGATGGATCCACAGTCGTGCACTAACACACCTGAGTAGTAGCAGTGGTTTGGATTTTTTTGGTGTCCTTGTCCTTGCCGTCATCTGATCTCTCGGTGTCAGACGTGGTGCTGGCTGTGTCACCACCGGTCTTAAGTCCGGCAGCTTCTCCCTCTGCCCCAGACGTACCCTCTCCTTCTGGGAAATCCGACCTAGAAGTTCCCTGTGTTTGGTTCTCAGCCTCGGCGATGGAGCTAATGTCTGCCAGGGAGCTTTGGATCTTGAAGGGCCCATCTTCTGGCAGATCCCCAGAAGTATGACTCTGAGGTCGAGTTAAGTCAGAGCCACAGCTGGTCATGTGAGCCAGCAGGCTGAGATCATCACTGGCGCTGGTGGTGGAATGAGCTGGGACTGGTCCAGACGGGTTGGACTGGTCCGGGCTGGGCAGTACAAGAGGGTCTGTAGCTGCTAGAGCTGGAAGCAGCTTCTCATCAACCTGCACGATATGAATGAGGGAAAATAAAGCATTAAGGATTTTTTCCCCTCTGTCAAGGTGAAGTCAAGACAGAAGATGATTCGAAAATAGGTTTCTCCATTAGACCTATGTGAAGAGTACATACAATATCAATCATCAACAAAAAAAAAACACTGCAAGGATGTCAAAATGTTATCATTTGGGGGAAAAATTAACGATGAGCAGTGACTGGGGAAATATATCCGCAGTGAATATAGTATAGTGTAACCCATAGGTTTTATTTTGAGCTTTTTTATGGGGGTGTATCTGAGTTTAGTCATATAGGCATTTTTCACATTGTTAAAACAACAAACACTTGACTAATCAAATTAATTCATGATACTGTCGAGCACAAGAACAGTGATTCATTAGTGGGATTATAGTTGACGCCTACAGGTGAAGGTGAGTTTCTGTAGATAGGATTTTTATTCATGACAGCACCCTACCTTGCTGAACAGAAACCCGTTGTTGCTTGGGACGCTGTCTTTCTCGTCAGCCAACGTGATGAGTGGCCCCATGTTCCCATCATCCTCCAAGGTAACTCCAGAAAGTCCCAGGCTCGAACCCATCCCGACCCCTGAACTCGACGTCTCATCTTTAGGCACCAGATTGCCGTTCAGGTTCTGAACTACAGCACAGTAGGCACTGTCCAGGAGTGAATCCACTTCCACCAGAGGTCCGTTCTCCATCCCACTCCCACTTCCTCCGCTTACACTTCCACCGAGGCCTTCCGGAGACAGGTCCAGGTCATCCAGCTTCACCTCCGTGGCTTCCACTTTCTCAGCTTTAATGTCCACCAGCAGGTCATGCACCTCCACCCTGACCCCAGGTGCTCCACTCTGCTCCCCAGGTGTCAGAGCATCTCCATTGGGTCGTTTCACAGCACCTTCAGCCAGAAGATTACGCGAGTCGCCACTGGCTCCCTCGCTATACTCGGCCTCACTCTCAGGGGTTTGTGTCTGGGAGTTGTCATCAATTTCCAGGTTGCCGTTAACGACAGGGGCGGGTGTAGCAGAAAGGCCGGAGATGGTTGAAACAGAGCCTTTCTTACCCTTCTTCATGTTTTCCTCCTCCTGACGCTGGTATTCTTCATACATCTTGGCTAAGTATTCTTTGTGGGCTTCGTAGGTCACCTGTGGCAGACCATAATGATAGAACCAGTTACTATAGAAGTAGACGAGCATTGGCACATCAATTCCGACCTTCAAAAAGCATCATTCATGATCTGTAGCAAATGTCAGATGAATGAAGTAAATGTATCCTCCTACTAATCAAACACATGAACATGTTTAGCTAATGAAAATATTAACTATAATCAATCATGTGTCAGCAAGGTCATCCTGCGCCAATAAAGGTAATCAAAAAAAGGAACTACAATTAACAATAGTCAATAAGTACAGATCAATACATCTTTGTTTAACCTTAAGACAGTTCCTGCAAATCAATACAGTTTGTACTATAAGCTCATTTTTATGAGTATGAGTTCTGAGTATGTGCTATGACTATAAACAAAGTGACCGGTTGAAAGAAGGAAGGCAGTATTGAACAAAGACAAAAACTCTTTAACTCATCAATATATATAACAATACTCCGAACATCAATCACTTTAGACAAAGGAACTGAAGGCACATGATTGTATGAGCATGAAGAGGCTGACCAATGGCAGGTCAAAGAAGAGTTCCATCTCGCTGACCACTCTTCATCCATCATTCATTAATAGACCTTCAGTGGAATTTTAGGTTTTATAGGTATTTTTATGACCACAATTAACAAACCGTGAACTTCTACTCAGCTTTTATAGAATCGCATTACATCCCAAATTGCCTTTGCAGAACACTCAAAGAACAGGGAGCAACTTTGTGCCAGTTTTACATACAGTAACTAAAGCTCTTTTCAGTCCGGAAATCTTAGAATTCTGTGAGTTCAGTGCTACAGAAAAAAAACAAACAAACATAACAAATGTAGTTACACAAAATCAGTCTGTTAAATGTCAGTCACCTATTAGGTTATCACATCTGTATCTAGGTCTGTATCTGATGCGGTTCACTTATTTATGGGGGTTTTTTGTAGAATAGAAGAATATCCTTTACTGCCATTGCACATTTGTTACAATGAAATTAGTGCAATACAAGATGAAACACAATAAGTAAATAAAAGTATAAAAATACAAAAAAATATTAAAAGAATATTTAGCCTGTACCCTGGGCCATTTCACACTCATCCAGAGTGTGAAATTCCACATGTAATTTAACTGAACTTTTCATAATGTGCCATGTAGGTTATTGTTCAAGGGTCTGATAGCCCAGGAGTAAAAAGTGTCTCTTTACCAGTTTGTTCGATGCCTCAGAACCCTGTATTTCCGGCCAGAGGGCAGAGGGTTGAAGAGGCTCTTGCTGGGGGGGAGGGGTCATACAGGATATTCCTTGCCTTGTTTAACCCAAGTGAGTATCTGTCATTGCACCGGTTTGTGTTCTTTGCGTTTTGTTTTTGTTGTCTGTTGTCTCTGATCCTGTCATTGTGGGTTGGCAATGTTGTATTGTAGTGTATGAATGTAAATGTAATGTTGTCTTGTGAAAAATCTAAAATAAAAGAATTTTTAAAAAGTGTCACCCACCTTGGAGTGTGCGATGGACAGCGTGTCGACCCACACCCTCCATCCTCCCCATTCATATTTAATAGCGTGGTAGAGCAGTATCCGAAAGATGTTGTAGACCATCTCAGTGATTTTCTGCTCCTCTGGGTTCTTGGGGTTGATGTATCCCAGGGAGAACATCCAGTCCTGCCACACGGAGCACTGCAGCAGGCAGCTGAAACACAACACTCCACATGAGTCGGGCTGAGAGCACAATGTATGTTCCCCTATTCTAATCATAATGATCACCTGACATTAAATAACAGATTCCGTCTCTAATACTGTAGCTGAGCTCTCACCGTCTGTTTTCCCGACTGTTGCTGAAGAGTTTTATCATGTCGGAGAGAAAAAGTCTCCGGACTTCCATCAGCTCTGCACTGGGAGAGGAGTTCTTCAGCAGGGTGGCCACTACCTTCAGAATCACTGATGAAGAAGAAGAAAGGGGAGAGAAGGAAGTAATAAAGACAAACGGGGAAAAAAGAGCAGTCTGAATGACAGAACAATGTGAAGGACAGGAGAATATGAGGCGGATCAGACGCCGGAGATGGCAGCGGTGTCACCTTCTCAAATAAGGCTTTGTTGTTTGTTTACTTACGTGAAAACAAAAGTGCATTTCTGACAGACAAGACAAAACACAGATACGTGCAGTCTTTGGTACTTACTGGGGTTCTGGATTTTGACGGTGGAGTCTGGCTCAGGGTGCGGTTTGTGAACAACCTGAGTGCAGACCTGCTCCGTCAGAATCTGCAAAAGGGAAAAAAAAAACCCCACCATCGATTAAAGGCGACAAGAATTGCTTTAATGCTGGTCATTCAGAAAGGGACAGCGTTAGGCGCTTAATCGCTATGGTAACGTGGCATTCTGACGAGCCACTGCCCAAACGATCACCTACCTCGTACAGAGTGTTGTAGGTGGTGATGGAGACAGTGTTGGTATGCATCATCAGCCGCTCTCCCAACAATGTAAAAAGACTGTGTGTGTGCATGATCTCCACCTTCCTCCTGCGGGGGGAAATGGCACAAAGTGGCATTCAGAACACCGTTTCTGACAGCTGATGTTGATTGTCAGCAGCCTGATGGTCTGATATTGACAGGAGGCACCATGTGTCCCTGTCAGCTGTGATGGGACCGCGGAGAAAATAAAAGGAACGAAAACCTACCACAGAAATCAAAGAGTCATTAAGAGAATGTCAAGACGTGGCAGGACCAGCGGGGCGACTTTCATACGGCTGCAAATGATTAATTTTTAACTATTAACGCTGAAGTCATATCACGTCGTGATAATTTAAAGACTCTGAAATAGTTTTGGAATTACAGATCACTAACATCTGAAGTTTATTTATTTTATTTGTAGTAACTTCTGGTAATTTCAACATTTGAAAATGCAACTATACACCTGTAATCGGGTCCAAGGAGCACGAAACACATTCTTCTTTGAAGAGTATTTACCATGGAGCTGGACTTTGAGTAGATGTTATAGTATTTTTTAATTCATTTTTTCATTTTCTGTTTAATTACTGGATAATTAAATATCACCTCCAGTGGTGAATGGGTCTTTTGACATCTGACAGCCAATGGAAGTAATGTATCCAACGATGTACAGTGTCAAAATAACACAACACTGTGGCTGACGTATGGAAATATCAGTCACCTAAGAGGCCATAATTAGATCGGGTATACTAACTTAAATCTAATCTTTCACGCTGACGTTTTGTTCTTTTACCTGGAAAGTCATAGGCTATTTCAGACATTATAGTCCAAACACAACCTTGTGTTTGAGGGAGTTAGAGTCAAGGGAGTTGAAATGCTCTTCCAAATACAGGCTAGCTTGAACTGTAAGTCAAATTAAACTTTTATTCATTTTAATATGAAGTTGTGGTTTCAGGCCCATCAGTTCAGCCTCGACAGCTGCGTTCTCAAATGTATTAGAATTTAATATATACATTATTAAATAGAGAGATATAATAAACGGTACTGGCTTACAAATGAAATTGCTCTTTTTTTAACCAGTAAAGGATTTTATGTAAATATTAGTCATATTTATGAATAAAAAAAGTGCTAATACTGTGGGTTTCATTTGTCAGACATAGAAATAGCATAGAGGTCACTGAGTAGGCCCAACATATCAATCTTATTATTCATCACTACTTTACAATCTGAATCCCATTTTAAAATTCCATAAATATTAAAGTGACATGTAAACTGAAAGAGGCAGCACTACAGGATGTTTGGTGGGAGCAGATGTTAAGTAAGTGGGAATCTGAAGGTGGAGGGCTCAGGTGCAACGCGCTGGCCCGCTCCCATGTCGTGCAGCTCGAGGCATCTGTGTCACGGGGGATGAATAAATCCCCCAGCATTCACTGCTGCTCATCAAGGTTCCACCTCCCTGCCACTGCACGCTGTCAAAATGATTATTCCACCCGGACATGATGAGGACATTACCTCAACAAACACACAAACAAACACCACTTGCGAGGAGGCAAAGGGGCTGAAGGTTGTGCTTTGTACTGTTGAGTCACACCTAAATAAATGCTTTAATCCTCATATATCTTCCTTTGGTCTGGGTGGAAGAAAAAAGGGCTTTTTCCTTTTATAGTGCAAAAGAGGAATTTCAACAAAGTAAAATAAATTAAAAAAATCAAGTCTTTCCACTAGCTCTGTTCTTCCTGTATTCTATGATCCTCATAACTACACAAACATATGCCTGGCACAACAAAGCACGGACACCATAGGTACTGACTTGTGTCCCAGATGCTTGAGGAAGTAGCCCAGGACTTTGAGGGCTTGAACCCGGATGCTCTCGCTCTTGGAGGCCAGGAGCTTGCAGATCACCCTGCAATGTGGCAAACACACAGAGGACATAAACAACCCAAATAATATTCAGGAATTATTCAACATGTAGCGAACACCTGGTGTCTGATGTTCAAAGTCACGGCAAACAACATCCTCAAAGTTACAGTGAACAACGTCTGTGCTGACTGCAGCGTTTTTTGTTTTTTTTTCAAAGGTGTGTGTTAAGAGGACACACACACACACACACACACACACACACACACACAAAACCCAAAACAGAGTAAACAATGCAGTTTTATGCACAATGGTGGTTGCCATGGAAACATTAAAGACATATACTTCGAGCTACGCTTTTTGGGAATTACATGCACAATAAGCCTCTATTGTATTTGTTAAAATACGAGGCCTTTTCAAGTCTCACTTTCTATGTGTGGAGTATGTCATCTTTCTTGCACATTTAGTTTTTTTTAATCACTTCCTTTAAATTGAAAGCAGAGGCAAGGATTTTTGTTTGATGTCATGAAAAGACTAAATTAAATGTGTTATCTAATCTGATTTATTTACAATCCGTCTTCATGCATACAAACTCATTTCTTTTTAAAATGTACACATATTATAAGGTTAATTATTGTAAATCCCTTACATGTACAGTATTTGCCACTTGCATTTCAATGCAACTCTGGCTTCAACCCCCGTCTGAATCGTCCTACATATGAGAATAATGTCACATATTTAGCATTGTGTAACTATCTGGTCACAGGCATGCAAAACAGTCCTGAAGCTGACGTGCAGTCCAACATGCAGTCAAGATCCATGACCGGATTGAAGCTGCCTCATTCCACATTTATATATACATATTTAGAATTTTGAAAACCTTATTATATACTCTAATCTTGTACTATTGTAATATTGTTAAAGTTCTGCATGTTGCTGCTCCTTCTCTGAAAGGTTTTATAACCCAAATATCTGAGAACAACACACGAGTGACTAGCTCTGCCTCCAGATGAGAATGCTTCATTCCAAAACACAGAACTGCTTTCTCTAGATCGGCCTTTTCCTCTGTAGCTGCAGCTCATTGGAGTAGTCTGCATACGGAGGTGCCAACTTTACCAGATGTTAACATGCTTACAGATGTTTGCACACCTGTCAAAGAAGTGGCTTCTGTACAACCAAACCTGCACTTACTAGAGTATATCGTTGCATGTGACGATTGTGTATTAGTATTTTTATGAGTATCAGAGAGAGAAAGAGTAAATGAAAAAGGTGCCTGTGTGTGTGTGTGCGCATGTATGTATATGGATGTATTTGCGTAGGTCTGTTTAACTCACATGGTGCCTTTTCCCATTTTCTCTATAGGCTAATGCACTATTGTGCATTATCCCTGCTTAAATAAAATCATACCATGATGTATTTGAAATATTCATAAAAAATTTGATCGTTTGCTCGACTGGAAAGATTTTATAACATGCTGAGGGAATAGACCTCACTTTCCACAGACATTTGAACATGTGTGGTGCTTCCTCTGATGTTAGTGTTACGGGGTCAAAACACAGAGCAGTGAATGACACCCAGTCAGGGGTTGGATCTAACTCTAACAAATGCCGATTTAACATTTTGTGTCCATTGAATATTTGTGTAACAATAAAAAAAGTGGTTGTATTTAACTTGAACTGTCGGCTCTGCCTTATATACGGATTTATTACAGGACTACAGCAATATACAATAAAATGACCAAAAACTAAAATATAAACAGCTTCTCAACACAATGCTAAACATCTCATTGGGTACACTTTTGACATTTTTGTTTGGTTGAAGTGTAGGTATAACCTTATTCCATTTCTCTGGTCAAAGGCAGGGATCATGGACGCCGGGTGTTCGGACATGAGAGCCACCAGCAGCTGCAGCACATCGTGGATGTTCTCATCCTTGCAGAGGAGACGTGGACAGGTGAGTCAGGGAAGAAGAGAAAGCATAGTGAGATGAGCGAACAGAGGGTTAAGAGGACAAAGAGGAATCTGTCGTGGTGGACATGGAGCGATTGTGGAGGAGCAGGTGGCATGAGCCGAGCAAGAACAGATATAATTGTTACAGAAGAGTACATTCTGTTCAGTCCATTGTTCCGCCATTTTTCATGCTGTCACAGCGCCGAAGCTGACTCACTCTCGCTTGTTTAAGTGGACCGTAACTCCAACCCACAAATTATAGTGCGCAATTTTCGCCACCGATGGCACTCAACCGTGCTCGCTACCGCTCTGTCCTCCTCTCACACCGTTTCGCACCAGCTCTATTTTAAGACAGAAGTGAAGGTTTACCTCGTGCATGGTCAACAGGTAGTTGAGAATGCTCTGCAGCTCATCTTCCTTCACACCTCGGTCCTGCAAAGATAAACACGCACACACACACAGCCACACAGTTTGTCTTTCACTAAAAATATTAATGAACGTCAGTTGTTTTTTGGTTGTTTTCTTTCCATCTTATTAACCCTGGATGACTTCATTAAGTCTGTCCTTGGTTGCCTCCTTTTAACCATGGAATAGACATAAACACACATACACATGTAAACGCACTGACCAATCAATACAGGCGCACACAAAAGCTGATGTGCTTAATTCAGGCTACTAATCTATAACGTGATTTTCCACACACACATTTGAGATGAAGCTACCAGCTCCCTGCAGGGAGAAAAACAATAGCAGAGAGGAAAAAAAAGGGATTTCTATGGTCTATCCCCAGTGAACATAATGGCAAACAGTTTCTGGTGTGTACCTTTAGTATGAGTTGTTTGAGGAAGAGCAGCATGAAGGCTCTAAGTGAGATGATCTCCTTTTGGGATGGCCGTGGTCCATCTACGAAACAAACAAAAACAACAACCTCCTGTTAAATCTTGGTTTTCAGACAGGATAACGATCACGTAAGTAAGTGTGGTGCTCGGGCAGAGTGGCCCCTACTGTTTACTCAGATCAGGTTTTTATTAGGCTTCCTGGAGAGCAGAGGAAAACACACACAGTATGACGGAACAGTTGATTGTAAATCACTGTCATTAACAACGGAGGTAATCTGGCAAGATGGAAATGTTATAGATGCACTAATCTAAGCGATTACAGTAAAGACAGAGTCATTTACATTACGTCATCAAGATGGCACCATAGAAGGCAGCCTAGTACAACAGCTCCTAACTTTTTTTTCCTACTTTAAGTTTTTCTGCCTCGACTCTTGTGGTCATGTTGATTGGACTCTTGTATCACATGAACGTGTAATTTTTGAAGTTTTTGTGAGGGTAGTAGTCTGTTTGCTATTCTCATGGACCTCTTCAACACCAACGAGGAATCTCGTGAGCCAGTCCGTGTCTACAGTTGGGATGAGCAACAGCGGTGTACTCCCGGAGAGCGACCCATGTTTCTCAGGGGAC
>JAPTHA010000007.1:18462049-18477112 GCA_029814585.1 Gymnapogon annona
ATACAGTATATCAATTAAAAGGCCTTTGCACTAAACTACTTTTAATTCTCTGTACTAAATATGAAGCAGGAAATTAGATTAGCTAAAAAAAATGTCTTGGCCAGGGCGGTAACTGTATATTATATTACATTATATTATATTTGTGCTTCACGCTGAAGTTAATTTCCAGCTGACTTTAGTTTTATATTTAGTTACACAGGCATGAAAGTTGAATCAATTGTTTAATCTAACTCTTGCCAAATGGGAATATTGAACCATTCCCTAAATTCATTCCTATTTATGCGATGTGTTTTGACAAGAAGAAGACCTTAAATAGATTTACCCTTTGTGACTATTTAAGTGCACAATCAAATAGGAGCTTTGTTTGCTGACCATTTATTTGGTCAAAATGACCGTCCGTTCTCATTGACTTCACACAACCGCTGCGGATCATTGTGGATGTGGCAGAGGTACAGCTCAGCCCTCTCACAGTGAGTCAATCTGCTTACCAAGACTCTACCCTCCCATTAGGCCTGCTAGATATGAATAGTCTTCCCACAATATTTCATTAGCCAGAGCCTAGCGATGGGGAATAAAGTGGGAGGCCATCTCACTGAGGTGCTTGGTATGAGAGGAAAAACGCAATACACAATGTCCTAGATTCAAAAACCAGAAGCTCTGTTTTTAGTACAATCAATCCATGTAGGTCATTTTAAATAGTTTTAGGAGTGCCTGGATCACGGTTAAAAAAGGGAATATGGAAGAATTGGCATAAAATTGATTTAAACGCAGCTGTATACTCGACCGTGGTGAGCAGTAATAAGTCATACAAGTTATAAAATACATTATCCCGAGGCAGTCGGTAGGACAGTGAGGACACTGGGGCAGTGGGGGGGGGACATGCACTCTGAGGCATCATTAAAGGGAAGTCAAGGTCAATATGATCGTGCAAAGAAATGGCTATGTGCTGTTTTGCAATCAAGCCCTCTGTACAAATCGTGGCTAGAGAGTATACCGGAGTCATTACTACTGCGCTTCTGCTGCAGTGGGATGTTATGGGATGTGTGACTGCGGACAAAAAACACATGCATTTGAAAAGGAAAATTTCAGTCTAAGCATGTTCAGAAACAATAATCCAACAGAAAATAATAACTGACCACATTAATGGTTGGGGGTTGCACTTGTTTAATTCTAAGAGAGAAACTATCCCAATGAAAAAATACCCCATGAGCAGCATTAAACGTTCTTAAAACCTAAAATATCGACCGCAAACTTGTTTCTCTGGATATTCTCTGCCAGAGAATCACTGTAAGCCATGTTGCAAATTTGTGACAAAATCTTTCCTTCATTTTATCTCCACATGGAAATCTGTCACTCAGTGTTTCTTCCCAGCATGCACAAATTGTTTAGCCGCTTACTTGTACAAACCACAATTAAATTCATGTAGGTTGCAAATTCATGCTCTTTTGGGAGGGAGGGTTTGAAGGGCATTTTGGCAGATGTGGGAAAAGACAGACCATGCAAAGAACTTCAAGGATATTTATGACTTAAATGCGCGCCCATTTTGGTTCAACTTTTCCAATAGCGAATTCTACGAAACAGTGCGAAACAGCATCCGGCTATGTTGGTGGACTTCATAGTAAGTCTGGGGACATCTGGCAGACTACTGAGGATACACATAATTTATTCAGAACTTGTACAAATGATTCACGTATTGTGTACAAAAATGTACAGTGTACAATGTACAGCTTCTATTCTGCAATATTGTGTATTCTGCTTTGAAAATGTCATTAATTAAACCGTACATCAATAATGTAGACAAAGTTATTACTAAGCAAACATTATCATATTTAAAGTCATGTCTGACTTTCAGGCCAGTGAACATATGATAGTTGTGGATATTACTTGTGAAAATATGCACAGTATCTTTTTTGCACACAGATACTCTTCTTCTCAAAAACGGCTAGAGCACAGTCAAATAAATCATGGTTCTTTTGCTTTTTCCTGTTGTTGCCTGCAGTGTTCGACTACACCTGTATCTCAACAGGGATGAAACAACTTTGGTACCACTATGCGTTTCACTAAATGGGGCAATGTTGACCACGACCTACTGCAGGTAAATGTAATTCACCGACTTGAAAATAAAAAGCCCAGATAGATAGCAGTAGCCTACATACATACAGTGTCTGTCACCATGTGGCTGCTTTAAGCAGAGGCTCATTATACAAAATAACAGGAGGCACTGCGTGGATTGTGGGTGTGATGTGAAAACAAGACTTTGGAAGCATATTAATGAGTTAAAATGGTGTTGACATGTGGAAGAGAGACTCAAACATAGTGGAAAAAGTTTTGTAAAATGGGTCAGAGCATCACTAATACATACGACAATGTATTTTTGGGCACTTTGACAAGAAAATGTTTCCTGAAAATTTTTAAGAGTGTTAAAGCTGCAGTGCTTGATTGCTCTTTTACCTGTGTAGAAAACCCAGAATTTCCTTTTAGTGTATTGTAATTAAAGTCACCTATTTTATCTGCATCTCTTACTTCTGTGTTTTTGGGTTCTGCTTTTTGCCCAATCACAAGCGGTCTCAGACAGGTAGGCAGGATGGATCGGTAACTGATAGTTCTAATCACCGATAACTGGTCAACTTCTGTCTTAGCAGTTTCACTTTTCATAACGGGTTGAAAGAGCGGGAGCTCAAAGCTTCTCTATATTTATGACATCCTTTGATGTGGACTAAGAGGGGAGAGAGAGCTTCAGAAGGAACATGTGGTTTTCCTGTGATTGTGAGCTAGTGCAGCTTTCATTCTACATCAGATTTTTTTTCTTTTTATAGTTTCAGATGAAAAGGTGTTATTACAAAAGGTATTAATTACCAATAGCATAAAATAATTAAATAAGTATTCTTTATGAATTCAAAATGCAGACATTTTGTATTAATTGCGATGTAGTAAAAACATAATGGGAAAGTAAATATGTACGCTATCAAATTTAATTCTTTACCGTTTATGGTGTGACCATGTCATTGCAGGTCAATTGTTAATATTGTGCAACACATAAGAGAGGAAATTGTTGATGAGTTGATGAGTGTTGTGTTAGAAAGGTGCAACTGTTACTAAGATGAGGGACAGTTCATATGGTTCCCCTCTCAACACACTCACCAGGCTCTGCAAAGCTTCTACTGCTCAGTGATATTATACTGTATAATTTGGCACCTAGTGAAATGTCACATCTGTTGTTTCAGCGCTGCCACATTATGGCGGTATATAAAATGGAAATTGGTATACAGGTTTCATCTGGTGTGCTATTAGATCCAGCATATCCACAGCTTGTTCTTGTGCTCACCTGCAATCATGTCGTCCACAGTGCTCATCTTGAGCAGCACCTGTTGGATGAGGCCGACCTCGGTGCTGGTCTGAAGGTTACGGACACTCTTTCGGAGGATGGCGGTGAACATGCTCCAGATCTCCGCCTGGCATGTCACCTCGCAATGGGAGAGCAGCTCCACCATGCAGCCGATGCTTTCTGCCTCCTGGATGATGAAGTTCATCTCCAGGTCAAACTCACCTCCCACCAACTGAAGATGGAAGAGGAGGAGGAGGCCGGGGGGGGGAGCGGGGGAGGGCAGGGAGCCGACATTGTAAAAGGCAAAGAATGGAAGGAGAAAGTGTCAGTGAAGGAAACAAAGTGAGGGGTGAGGGTAATGAAGCAAGTGGGAGGAGAGAGAGAACAAAAGGAGAATGATTTAGTGAAGCATTTAACCTTTTGTCTGTAGGAGAGGTAAGTCTGGCTTCTGATGGATGCTGATTGTAGTTAGGAGAGCATTTCTTCTGCTGGAGGCTGCACATACACTAACAAATAAATGTCCTTCATCTGCGCAACATACACACATACACACACAAAAAACCCATCTCTTCTCATTTTCTCCTTCTTCAACGTGAGCAGTACAGTGCTCTCCTCCATGAACTGCAAATACTCTCAGAATGGCATAAAAGACCCTTCTACTACCTCACAAACACACACAATCATCCAAGTGCACACTAATTCAAATACAGGTGGATTGATACATATTCCAGCCTTTTTTTTGTCCTCAGGTAGCATTAGTCAACGGATAGCAAGCTTTTCAGAGTGCAAACATTCTGTCTTGTATTGGCTGATGTGATACAATTAGTTAAAAGTTTCTAAAAAAAAACACATACAACCTTCATGACACACACATACTACAATTGCACATTCACTCGTGAACTACATGAACCTGAGCATACCCACACAGTTCGCACTCAGCATAACACACAATCCAGGATGTGGTAGCCATGGCAACCAACAAGCTAGGAGCGCACCGGTGTGTTTATTAAATCAGATTCAATAGTAACATGTGATGGGTTTGGAGAAGGTAGCTCACGAGAGATTATAAGTACAGACAAAGATTAAAAACACAATAACTCTGTATGTGTGTGTGTGTGTGTGTGTGTGTGTGTGTGTGTGTGTGTGTGTGTGTGTGTGTGTGTGCAAACAGAGGGAATGAAAACAGTTCAAATATAGTCCATATTTTTCACAAAGAAAACATAAATAAAATGTAATCTTGAAATGAGATTACATCACGTTATTGTTTATAAAGAATTGTGTGTGTATTTCTGGATAACTGAAAGAAAAAAAAATAAATTCACCTCCCAGTTGCTCCATTTTGTACAGAAACATATTGGAGGTTAAAATAAATAAATAAGCACCTTATCTTGTAATTAAGAGGTTCCAATTCCATAATTTTACAAAATCAAATAAGAATGAGTCCATTTAAACCCAGTTATAAGTTATCAGGGATTCTGATGTCTGATTAGTTCTATACTGGACAAATAGACTGGACACACACATAATTAATTATATTGTATTTGAACAATCCTTCTATTTTTAAATCAATACTTCTATGAATGAAATAGCTTTTCTGAATTGAAGTTATATGTAACAGATCAATAACTGGGTTCCATTTGTTCCCAGAATCCTGATGTCATGAATACCTGATATTTTCCCAATACTATAAAAGACTTTTCTCCACTTTCTCCATTTTATTCTGAAATTTGAAGATCACAGTGTCGTAATGATTGCGTTGCATTTCTCTTAGCCTCTTGAGTGAGAACAATGCTCTTCCTTATATTTACTCTCCATGAATTTATTCTCTGTGATGAAATCTGGCATTGTATAGTTGTTGCTGAATACAAAGTACCTCATCAGTCTGCAGCTGTGTCTTGCCGTATTTATATAAAACTGATAAATAATGTTAAGTTTAGCCACTGCCCTCATTAGAAACACTAGTATAAATCACAAGTTGCTCCATTGACAGATGTGTCTCAGGCCCAGTGAGACCTTTAATGTTAGGGGTTTGGTTTTTGTAAGCTGTGGCTCTGGTGTTGTCTTGAAGCACACTAATAACACCTTATAACAGATCATTACATTATTATTAGCTCCATCATTAAAATAACACCTGCACAGCCTCCATGTTTCATTATACCACTCATTCATTACCTACTCTGTTTGAACCGCTTCTTAAACTGCCTCCGTCTCACTCGCTCTCTCTCTGAATTGATCTGGTGCACTCCGATCGCACATTAGCACAGATTAGACGGGACCCCTGAACGAAGCACGGAATAAGAGGAGGAAGAATTAATTCATCCTGCATTGAATTTTCCTCTCTCCTTTCTGATTCTCAATTATAAAGCTCACTATGGGGCCCACTGCATTCCCCAACAGCTATACAATGTGCCGGAGTGAAAACGCTCAATGTGCCATGCAGCCGCAGCTTAAAGCAAGATAGTAGAGATCGCCTTTGTATAGGCCGGTGTGTAGACACGGATCGACTCGGAATGCTGAAACACACACGTCCCCAGGGTATACCTACACATGTACAGCACCAGCTTAATCTCTCCGCTTACACTTCCCACCCATGTACAGAAAATCACAGGAACATCGGAGGGTGATGCAAACGGCAGCAACAAACCTGGTCTCGTGACCAGCAACACACAAAGAAAAGGCAGGGCGAGAGAAGGGGAACAAACTGGGTGAGGAAGAAAGGGAAGTACCCGGACCCAGATATAGCTCTCGTCCACCAACGAGAAATGTCTGGAATGACGACCAAATCTTAGAGACGTCCAAGTGTACATTCAGACGACAGGCAAATGTGGCCTAGATTGGATATTTTTGCCCATATGTGACCCGTATCACATCTGTTCAAGACAGTCTGGACAGCAC
The DNA here is from genome assembly GCA_029814585.1 of Gymnapogon annona. Classification (NCBI taxonomy): domain Eukaryota; kingdom Metazoa; phylum Chordata; class Actinopteri; order Kurtiformes; family Apogonidae; genus Gymnapogon; species Gymnapogon annona. The sequence goes on from JAPTHA010000007.1 coordinate 18,468,270, forward strand.
AAATGCATTCCAGGCCACTTTCATACATGATCCTAAATCCGATACGCATCTGATATTTTTCATTCTAAACGTCCATTTCGTGTTTATTCGACCTGTGCATTATGAAAATACAACAAATATCACAATTCTGCATCCCAGGAGGAGCAGCTGCAGGCAAAAATATTTACATCCATAGACATATTACATATGTCAAACAGAGGACAGATAGACAGATTACAGCAGGACCTCTTCTGCACATGTGGGTCACTTGACAGAAGTCACATATAAAGTTTAAAACAAACAAAAGTGTAAAAAACACAAAAACAAATCAGATTTCACCCAAAAATCCTAATTGTGTATGAAGACCTGAGCCTTAATCTTCTTTTTTTTAGATTTTATTTTTCATTAGACAATATTAGGGTTACATTCATAGACTACAACACCACATTCCCAACCTACGATGGCAGGATTACAGACAACAGACAAATCACAAAAACACAAAGCAAAAACAAGAAAAAAAAACATATGATAAATAAACCATGTGAGTCACAGAGACACATATGTTGACCTCGCACCACCTAATTTCTACTACCCCTGCTCAGGTATATAGACCTGAACCAATGTGATGTACTGGTAAATTTTCCATGTACTTTATAAATGGTTCCATACCTTGTAGAACATTCTACTTCTTTTTTTTTTTATCCAGTAGGTTGTTTTCTCCTGAGTCACACAACTGTTGACTAAATCTTGACTGGAAGGGGGGTGGGGGGTGGGCTCTAATTTCCATTTTACCTCGATTGTCAACATCACACATACTTCGCAGACTTTGACAGTTTTGTTCGATTCACTAGTTGACAGACTTCAGGGTCCAGTGGAAATGTGACCTCATGGATATTATATAGAGTTTCACATAGCCCCCTGCAATTTAGAACACTGCCAGAGCCCAAGTCTTCAGGGAGAGAATGTGACACACAGAGGGAGGTGGTGGGGATCATAAAAATGATGGAGCAGAATTTCCACTTCAGTTATTTAGGAGAGCAATTAAACGGATGTATAAATAAACATGATGATGACAATAAAACTGACCCTCAGGAGACTGTGTAGACTGGAGCTTCGTTGCCAACGATGACACAAGATGACTAATTAGTTTTATGAGTATTATACACCTGTTTCACATACACATTCACAACCTTCAGTACCACATACAGTATGTCTGAAAGGTCAGCAAGGAGATTATTTTACCTTAACGCACCAGTAAAGCTTTGGTTTAAACATTTTTTTCACAAAGGTGCTTCTTTTACAAAGAAAATTATGCATGAATGCAAATGACGTATATTACAACGAATGTTACATCATCGTTTGGTTTCAGCAGTAACAGTGTAGTGTCAGTGATAAAATGTGCTATTCCACTAGTGTCACAATGGCCACAGTAATCCCTGACTTCCTTCAATTTCCATGATGATGAAAATGGCTCCATTACAGCATAAATGTGGATAAATATAAACTGTGTGCCACATCAACACATTCCATGCAAATCAACCAGTGTAATTTAAATGTGGCCTAATGTTGAAGCATCACTTCAGGTGCAGGAACAACCAACCACATGAGTGAGCTGCACATACACTACTTTGCCGCACATACAGACCAATGTTATGCCACACGCCTCCGGATAAAGTGGGTTGGCAGTGCCGTCCTCTCTCTCTCCTCTGAGGCGCTGACCTCAGTGCCTTCTTGCATATATCGTTTGTCTTGGCAGAGTCGTGACAATAATGGAGTGTCCCACAAATGTCTGTGTGTTCAATTCATGAGGAAAAAAAAAAAGAAAAAAAACAGCAAGGAAAGCAGTGGGTGACTCAAACAGACTGTTGCTAAGCAGTTGCTAAGGAAGTGACAACCGCTTTTACTGCAATCAATGCTCCACGGGGCTTCATGTACATGCGATGTGTAAACACACAAACGCTGCTTATATTGCTGCACAAGAATATGTCTGAACTATATATACATACATTTATATATATATTATATATACATACATATATATCTTAATTGTTGTGTTGCATAGGAGTAGTGAGTGCATGTGCGTTATGTTTAACTTTGCCACATTCTCAGTAACAGTCTGAAAAGTAAGAGTATCTCCCACCAGACTCACCACTCATGACTAATCTCCTTCTATTGTGGAGTATTTATTCAGGTTTCAGGAAAGTCTGCCCACCACACAATAGTCTTTCTCACAACTCCACTAAGTAGATTTGATATTTCACGAGAAGTGCAATTTTGATTATTTCATTGCAAAAAAATAAATAAATAAAAAGAAAATAAAACAAAGAATATCTCCTCTCTAGACTGCAGGTCCAGTCCATATTTCACTGTTTCTAACTCAGTCTTGATGGACACTTCAGCGCTGCTTATTCAGACCGTGAAGGAAGCTGGCACTCAGCTTGGCATCACTGGGGCTGTGGTGGGGAGGGCAGAGTTTGCGGAGAGTGGTGATGCATGTGCGCGTGTGTGTGTGCGTGTGTGTGTGTGTGTGTGGGGGGGGGGGGGTGGGGGGTGTCAGTGCCAGGACTGTCTTCAGACCACAAAGGGCTTATATGAGCAGGCACCTCAGCCAGCCAAAACCAGCTCTCATAAGAGGATGGTAATACAAACAGTGTCTGTGTCCAGCTGACCCTTTCTCACAGCCACATTGCTCAGACACAGTCCTGAGTGGCTCTGTGGGCGCAGAGGCACCGACGCTGCCAACCCCCGACCCACCTTTAGCTAGAAACAGTATGCGATGCACGATGATTCCCTTTTAAAAAAGTCATTAGAATCAAAAGTTCTCAGGATGACGCTGTCATTTCATGCTGAGGACAGTCCTTTTTATACGGCGCTAAATGGTTGAAACTCGCTTCAGGCACCGTCTGATGTGTTAAAAACACACGGGGGAGAGAGAGAGAGTCCTTTATGAAAATTCTCCCAATTTTATCAGCGCTAATGGAGTCTGAGTCAGGGGTTTAAACCTGAACGTATTTAACGGTTATTATCATTTGGTGGCATCCTTAATCCAGTGTTATAATCCTGATCTATTCTAGTAACAAAACAAATCAGAAAACAGTGTTGGTTGGATAATGGCTGCATTTGTTCCACTCTGATTAAGTTTATCGTCTTACAATATTTTACCACGGAATATCACAATGGTAGAACAGTACAATGTGACCAATAATTAAATCAAATGGATCGTGATCTACCACGTTTCTCTACGTTGAAGTGGTAAATAGTTTATGTAAAATCAAAAAGCATAGTTTATTATTATGGGTCTAATTATAGTCTCCTATTAGTCAAATTTACAATGGTTATCCTTTTATATCGAACCTTTGTGCAAGTATTAAATTCAACAATTAACAAAGAGTAGGATAAGTCAACAAAGAGTGTCTGGATAGCTCAGATGGTAAGGCACAGGGGTAGTGCACAGGGGACCGGTGTTCGATTCCTTCATTGAGCGTCCAGTGTGGGTCCTTGGGCAAGACCCTTCATCCTACTGCCTGCAACTGTAGCCACAAGGAGGCCTGTGTCTCATTGTGCCCGTTCCAAGACCGGATAAATACAAGGGTGATATTAGGAAGGGCATCCGATGTAAAAACTCCTGCCAAATCAAATATTCGAACAGGACTCGCTGTGGCGATCCCGGAAGAGAAAAGCTGAAAGAAAGTTTTTAGAATAACTCATTAAAGACAAAAGGTGAAGGTGTCAGTGTGATGTAATGGTTATCAATTTCACCTCTGAACAAGAAGGTCCATGGTGTACCTCGCCTTTACCAGCCCCTCCCTCCTCCAGACGATTGACTGGTGCACAAAATGAATGAATGACTTGTAAATGTCTTTGTCGTGTTGATGTCTCTGTCGTGCAAAGTTCTTGACCGTACATGTTTCATGCAGTGAAAAATATATTAGTGAGAAATATACTGGTCAGTCAATTATGTTTTGAAGTGGGAGATTTTTTTTCTTTTCCTTTTAATTTTGCATTTTTGTTTACACCCTTAGTGTACCCGGTGACGTCAATCTCTTTGGTGATGTCAAGATGGTGCGGCTGTGTCCAGATGGCATCCAGACAACTCCACTCTGACACTTTATATTTCTGTGTGTATATATATATATATATATATATATATATACATATATAATCTTGGATACTGTATATATTTATACTTATATTCCCTTTATTGTAACTGTAGAATGGGCAACACAACCTTGGGAGCATGTCTGTCTGCATTTGAGTACCTTCTTGTACGTGCATGTGACAAATAAAAACTTGAATCTTGTGTTTACTTTCCTCCTTTAGAGATCCTTTTTGGTGGTATAATGTGGAAAGTGCTACATGAATTAAAACTATTGCTTAATTGAAAATGATTTGTCACAGACCCACCACAGCCCATTATGTATCGCTGTGATGGCACATCAAACAGGCCATTACTCTGCCTGATTACTATGACTGACTGTTGAACGTTGGATGACTATCAAGGCCAGAGCTGGCGAAAGAGGCACCTGTTACTCATTACAGCCGTCAAAGATGACAGGTCGCGGAGGCGAGTGGACGGTCAATGGCCACCTCCTCTGCCTCTGCACATTCAATTGAGCCTTTGGTGTTGGCATCATCAATATGCAACTTCAAAGCCCCTGGGAGTGTGCTGCAGAGGTGTGTGTTTGAGTTTGTGTATGTGTGCACCGGTGCATGTGTGGCTCATTACTCATTTGTGTCCCCAGAGTGAGCCGCGGCCATTCAGTCCCTTTGTGTGCAGAGCGAGAGAGGAGACGAGAGGCCCATCTAGACATGAGATCACAGATTATACACTTAACGCTTCGCCAAGAGGGCTCAGCGGAGTGCAGGGGAGCAAAACTGAAGGAGAGCAAGGGGGGAGAAAAGGGGGAACGAGAGAGGGACACAAAAGGGAGAAAAACAAACAAGTGAACAAACGGTGTCAACTGCAAAGGAAGAGATTGGATGGTGAAGAGACGTTTGCGTACGAGAGAGGCGGAGTGAAAAAGCAAAACCAGGGTGACACTATTGTGTGTCTGCATGTGTGCATGGTGCTTTCTTATCATGGTGGCAGAGCGGTTTTATTGCCCACAGCCTTACGATGTGCAGTGGAGGGTTTAGTGAAGCGATGATGACCATAGCAAATCTCTACAAAGATATGGATTAAACTGGAGCTAAACTGGCCACTAAACACTCAATAATCCTCATTCTGCTTTCGGCATGACCTCGTTTTTTGCTAAAGAGCATTGATAAGGCTGGTGGTTAAGTTTAACATGAACTCAGATCCATTTTAGGCATAAACTTCTCATGGTTTTTTACAAAGTGTGACGTGTAGATCCATGAGGGTTTAAAAAAAAGGAACTGAAGATATTTTTTGGCATCACCTTATTGGATGGATTCACATTGGCTCAATAACCGCTCAACAGGAAATGAACACAGAACTATGATAAGAGCTTTAAGGAGTCCTCCTCAAATTAACATTTCATGCCTTTGAACATTTTGTTAGACATTTGGATAATAAAATGTAACTCCCTTAGGCTATACTTGGTTTCATATTGTTATAATTTTAATATGCTTATGTCTTCGGTCGTGAATTTTGGGGTGTTTTGCAGTCTTGGATGCCTATAAAATAAAATAAAAAATGCTGTGTTGTACGATCCAATAGTCAGAAATTCAGTAAAGAGCTGAAGGAGTGAAAAGGCTGAAGAAACAGGGTTGAAGTGATGCTAAGGGAGTTTGGTGTGTATGTTCCGCTGCGACTCAATGAACGCGTGATTGTGATCGGCAGTGGCAGGCTGACTGGCTGTAGCCTCCAGACACATATGGAGACAGAGAGCAGGCCGCACTAAAGCCCTCAGGACTCCATTTCCCATGGGGCTTTGTAAACCTGTATACACAGATGGCAGACTGGAGAAACCTACCCCATAATGAAACCTCATTCACATCAACAATGTCATAAACTGTCAGCATTAATAATAGCAAAATAAAGCTATATCTGCCATGTAAGTGTGTGGACTCTTAGAACTGTTGTGGTGTGCTTGAACTGATGTGTAGAGCTTTTTTTTTTAACTTTAGACTCAACAAGAACAAGCAGAGCGAGTGGGGTGGGTGGGTCAAGTACACAGCAACGAGTGCAGTAGAGCAGCTTTGACAAGTATGCACAGAAAAACAAGGTTGCCACACACACGTTGCAAAAATACACCAGTCATTACATAAATCCATGCTAGGGAATACAAACGTGTATGAGGCCAAAACAAGTGGATGTGTGTTTGGGGAGGGCTGATACTTTCACTATACTGTGTATATACACTATAACCCACCTCTACCATGAGTTATAATTGATAGATAGAACTGATGAACACAATGCACATATGTTGGCAAGGAAATAACCTAATTAAAATTAATTTGAATAAATTTTTTAAGTGTATCGCTTTCAGCTAAATAACTGTAAATACATTAGTGTATTGTGGGAAGCAGTTGGCAATTTTTAGATGTTGCATGTGAAAATGAAGCATATAAACACTCTTTAAGTCTTGAGTTAAATATAACTCCATGACTCTGTCGTTGCTGCTTACTGATATTGATCTAGAGACAGTGAGTTCTGAAATCTTCAGAAAGCAGCAGTCTGGAATTTATCGACACCGTACACAAAACAGTATCTGAAGAAACAACCACGCTGTGATTGAATTATCTGTCACAATTTGAGTAGTAACAAGAAAAGCATGACACTTTTGATTAGGTCTGTGTCAATCCAGTATATTCAGTTACTTCAGGAGAATATGACTTGTAGATACAACAGTTCATTTATAACAGTATTTTGTGAGATGTTCTTTTGCAATAAATTACAGCTCCTGCAGTTTTAGCATTTCGCTGGGCCAGGTTACATACCTTGTTGAATTATCAACATTAAGAACCTATCTTTAAACCAGAATCGCCTCGTCGCGCCCTCTAGGACTTCAAATCAAGACAGTTGCAACAGCTCATCTGGTATGTGTTGTAATTCGTTCACCTTTGGGAAAATGAGCCTGAAGTGAGTTGACTAAGTTTTGCCAAATCAATTTTCTGCCTATATTTGTCAGAATGGAGTTTTGCGGTTACATTATCCAGTATGTGTGTGACAAAGTTAATGGACCAGAAGACCCTTAAGCTTGGTCCGTCACTCTGAGTGATTGGATGGACAGTGACAGGTTTGTACATGTATACAACTTACGTTCTTCATCTTCCTATGGAGCACAAGTGTACTAGATTTTTTTTCTTCACTGCCATCAAACAACCAAAACCATTCTGTGAGACTTAAACAACAACCCAAAGCTAACAACTAAATATACCACAATCTAACTGCATTCATTTTAGACACACTTCATTTTCAAAGCAGGCACATACAGATGGCGGTTCACTCCAAGCCGATACGTCAGCATCATACAGCTCTTTGCAACGACACCATTTCCTCCTTTGATATCAACACGGTCCTCATCCCCCTCATTTTTCTCTCACACATAAGCCAGGCAATCACAGAGCCAATACAGAGAGAATGGGAGAAAATAAGCTGGACTGAAGGTCTGGGTTTAGCATGTTTATCCACTGTACTATTGGATCAGGATTTACGTTTCTGACCATATTACATTTTTTTTTCCATTCGTCTCGTAATAAGGATCCACCAATTTGGCTCAAAACCACTATGCAGTTACCAAGACAAAAAAAAAGTCAAAGCTTCACTGAATGGCATAGAAAAAAAAAAAGAAAATAACATAAATAGAAATTAAATTCCTAACTACTTTTTTAAAAATCTCTAGGTAACATTTGCAAATTGAACTGCAAATTGTTATTGAGAATGGAGTCAAATGATGCGCACAGAATAAGTTTCATGCAAGAGCTGTAATGCACTGAATGAAAAATGCAGAGCTTAATTTGGCATATGGGAAAAGCCATGTATGCATAAACACGGGCCCGTAGGCAAATAAGGCTTGTTTCCAATCAGCTACTGTGATCCTGTCAAGGACGCTGTGCAGGGAAGGTGACAAATTCCAATCAACAGACTGCTACCTCCAATTTAGCAAATAAGTGCACGCTCTACAGTTCCATTAGCTGTAAAAAGAAGCAGCGTTTGCTTTCTTAAAACCAAGAGCTGTACCCTGGGCACATTTTCCACAAAAATAATCATGAATGTGTCTGTACATACATCAAAGAAAAGCAAAGCCATTGAGTGTTCCCATGTTTTGGCTTGTCAGTTTGTATTAACACTGCCATAACCCAAAGAAGCTGCACTGGATAAAAGACGGGTAAGAAAAGGCGAGATATGACAGTCCTACCTGCTGAGAACTGTCTTAATGAAAGTCTCTGGTTCACTGCGGACCGGTTCACCATGCCTTTTCCCCCCTCCAACATCGGACTCAAACCATGTTGAGAGGGAGCTTCAAACTTACTTTTCACACACAGACAATTGGCCCCCGGGAATCGCACGCAGCTAAAACATGCACATGCACAGCAGCGCTCAAAGGCCTTTAAACAATTCATCCCAAAAAGGTCTTGCAGGTCTTAGTCATTCGCACACATGGTCTCACTGTACTCATCACAGGTACACTTATGTATGCGCACGTCAGCAGCAGAGGCTGAGAGTCACACAAATGACAGCCGGAATACACACAAAAAGAAGCAAGAAAGGAAAAAAAGAAGAGATAGAGGAACTGTGTGGCTAAAGAGAATCTTCTGAGAATAATCCAATAATAATGAGGCACCATTTCATTAGCATATGAGCAGCTTTGTAAAAAAAATAAAATAAATAAATAATAATCTTTCAAAAGTCTGTTTACTGGAGTGGGAGGGAAGGAGCTTCAAAAAGAGCAGAGCCG
>JAPTHA010000007.1:18620786-18634654 GCA_029814585.1 Gymnapogon annona
AATGCAACAGTACTGTATGTGGCTGGAGACAAAATGGCAGAGTGGACTCGGGTGCCGTAAAGTAAAACTCTGGCGACGTAAGAGTTATTGATCTTTACTGTCGCACTCAATCTGTTATTTTCTCTTATTTCTATTTATATATTCATATTATTAGGATTTACTCTTATTTTTCATAATATTCTCTGTGTGTGTCTTGTCGTATATGTGCTGCTGTAACCAGAAATTTCCCCGTAGGGGATTAATAAAGTTATCTAATCTAAGGAACACAAGTCATCCAGACGTCAAAGGGCACCTTGAAATAGAGGCATCTGCAATTTAACAAAATGATAATACATTTGAATCAATTAGGGTTGGGAGGGTGGTGGTGGGAGGGGAACAGGTGAGGTACAAAGGTACCATTATTGTGACTGACATCATGGCAACAAGACTTATGGTGCAACAGGCCCTTCATCTGATTGTCAAAAACGTGGGAAAGACCTACAGTATGAAAGTCCCACAGACGCAAATATACAGTATATGAATCATAGTGGATTTATGTTTTTCTGTGTGTATGTTTTTCTCCAAAAATGAGTGTTGTAAAACTTTTTAAAAATCTGCTCTTCCTGCTCTCTGAAATATTACACATATTTATTAGTGGAGGACAGCTTATTTAGACATTATGAACAGAACTGCAGTTCAAAATTTGGTATAGACACTTGGAGGGAATTCTGGGTTCAGGGTCAAATTTGACCCTGTGAAGGCTTAAACGAACAGTTTAAAGAACGGAGCTGCTCTTACGCTGGTTTCTTGGCAGGAGGCTGAGCTGCCTTTGGTGGCCGTCCCCTTCTCTTCTGTGGCGTGGACTCTGCTGACTCAGAGCTGAAGAACAAACAGACGCAGAGGCCGAGTCAGAAATAAACACTGACAGTGAGAGTCTGTGGAGTTACTCGTACACAGATGGGATATGTCCTTACCCTTGTGATCGCCGTGGCGCTCTCACTTGCCGTCCTCCTTTGGTCTTCACCTCCATGTTTTCACTGCTCCTGTCATCGTCCTCCTCCTCGTCCTCTGCTTCGTCTTCCCGCTCCTCTTCCTCCTCATCCTCTTCGTCGTCTGGAGGCGGTGCCGCCTTCTTCCGGCCTCTCTTCCCTTTGGCTGGTGTGTCTTGTCCGGCACTGGCGGACTTTGGAGGCCGGCCCCGGCGCCCTTTCTTTGGTGGGCTGTTCTGCTCGTCCTCCGGCCTGGTGTCATCGTCCCACTGGTCCTCAGAGTCGGCTGTCGAGGTTGCGTTGCCTGCCGCCTTCTTCCGGCCGCGCTTTGGCTTGCTGTCCTGGTCATCGCTGCCGGCCACACCACGCTTGCGACCGCGTGGTTTTTCAATATCCTGTGAGAGTAAACACAGCTGAGTGCTTTCTTGAGGGAGAATTTGATGTTTTATGACATTTTGGAAAAAAAGAACAGTATCGAGCCAACTATTAACGATCATTCAACACAAGCTGCCGATTGTATTTTGACTCAAATCCAAGCACTGTTTGCACAAGAGAATCAGAACACCGCAATACGAGAGTTTACGATGGGCAGCACTTCAACGAACCCCAGCAACACACAAATCCAAGAACCAACATTTAATACCAGAGTCGCATTGCGGCAGGTTTAGAGCCACTACTGTCCCCTTGTACCTTGTCGGTGCTGTCCGATCTCTTCAGGCTGAACTCCTCGTTTTCACTGTGGTCCAGTTCTGTGCTGTCCAGTCTACAACATTAACGTCATTGAATATGAAAATTACAAGACAGATCAATCCCATGTTAACCCTTTATTAAGTTGTGCTCTTGTTTTGTTGGGCTTTCTACCTGGTCTTGCTGCGCTGTGGGGAACTCGGGTTCGACGAGGAGTCATCGTTGCTGGTGGTCTCCATGCGAGAGGTTTTAGTTTGCAGCTGCTTCCCGGCCGACGACAGCGGCTTGTTGACAGCACCCAGAACGTTGGCTGACTTGGGCTTGAGGAAGAAGAACAGAGAAATGGGGACGACAGAGACACACAGAGGGAGAGATGGAGAGGCGAGAGAGACCAGTCAGGCAAACGCTTCCTTAGAGGTGAAAACTGCCAACTTGGCTGTTTTAGAGGCAAACTCACCTTCCCTGGTGTGAAGAATGTTTTCATTTCTGGTGGGAGATAGTTCTTTGTGTTGCTGAAATTCTGAAGGAAAAAAAAAAAGCGGCCTCATGTCAGAGAGCGTGACTGTTTTGATTCAGTGATTTAAACAGAAATAAAAGCTTAGGGTTTTTGAACCAAACATGTTTGTGTCAAAACAATGTGATGCTTACAAATGTGCACCAAACATATCTTTCCTTCCTCTTATGAGAAGCACATGCTTTACAAATGCCATGTCAACGGCCTGTGAGCTTTTAAAAAAAACTCAAAAGAATGATCTTAAGGATCTCATCTGCATCTCAGCTTTTGCCACTCAAAAAAACAGAAAAAGTTGCATTAGAGGAAAAGACTGTGGAAAGTTTTGGATGAGCAAAAATGAACCTTGTCCGGTTTGGTGAAGAATCGCGAAGGCAGTACGGGATCTTTTGGAGACTCCAGGCTGTAGGTGGTGCTCTTTGACATTATGATGTGCATGGCGACGTCACACACTGTGTAAAGTTTCTGTAAGAGACAACAAAAAAATCTTTGTCAGCAGTCTGTACGAGCTGTGAAAACACGCTGAACCGTACAAGTGTTTGACTTGATCCGCTATGTCACTCCTACACATTTCTGTGATTACGTTTGTGTCAGACTCTTTTATGCTGAGGGCAGGACATGTGTTGACTTTAGCCAACTCCTTTTCTAAGCTAACAGTAGCTGGTGATGTTCACTGTTGCAGCAGTAGAAGAGCACAAGACGGTGTTGTCTACATAGAAACCAGTTTATTGAAGCTGTTCTCGTGAATGAATGCAAGAGTCAGTCAACCATTGATCCATTCTCAACACAAAACACAGGATAAATGCAGATGATAAGCAGATGAACATTAGTGTGCATCACAAGATTCCTGACAATTTTATTCTGAACAGTGTATTAATATTTTTGTCACTGTATGACCAATACTTGTCACTTTAAAAACTAAATACATTTCTTATGATTCATAACAAAAACACACTGATGAATTTGCTTCCTTTATCTAGCAACAAAAATGCGTCAACTGGAAGGTTATACGTGTATTGGACCACAAAGCACCCAGATGTAGATGAACATGCTTCATCATGTTCGTCATGTTTCCAAAATATTTCAACGGCAACCGACACACCCTGAAATACTTTTGTCCGGTTCCCTTTGCCTCTTGACTCCATAGAAACCAAAATGTTTCTATATACACTTGCTTTTGGTTGACGTTCCCATGGATTGGTTTTTCTGCCGTCTGTTTTGAGTGTGTGTCATCGTAAACTATTGCTACTTTTTAGGTACACGGTTGATGCTATTAAATTAACATTACATTCAGAACATAGAGGTTTGACATTTCTGCATAAATGGGATGACCGCATAACGATGCATTGAAGAACCAGTTATCTTCTGCACCTCTAACGAGCACACAAATCACATGAACGCACTATAATGGACCTATAACATGTACCTCGTTGGTTTTGGGATCATCAAGCGACTGGGCATCTTTTGTCTGTTTGATGTTTTCCACCATTTTCCTGATGAAAGCATGACTGTTGTTCTCGTTCTTGGCCATGATAATCTCCAGGACAAACCACAGTGCCCTGAAAAAAGGAGAAAGCTTGACGTAAGATGAAGAGTTTAAACTTCAACTGAAGCTGTGGTAAATGAAGACGCAGCCCAAGAGGAATGACAATAAATAACAGTAATAGTTACCAGTGTCTGTCATTTTTTAATGTAAAGTATCATTTAGATCATTCATCACCATTGTTTTTTCCTCACATATCACTTACTCTTTAATTTCTTTGAGCTGTTCAATGTCCTGAACTTTGACATAGTCTGGATCGTGAGCAAGAAGGTGGATGGCGTAGGGCACCACGTACTCAGGCAGTAGGGAGAACAGCTTGTCTATCAGGACATGTGAGGGAAACAGACATACAAACATAGATGTGTAAAGCGTCAGACTGCTTATTTGGGTGGGGTTATGTCAGACTTTGTCTCTGCTTACCGCTGATGGCGGCATGCTGTTTGAGGTACTCCCGTCGTATGTTGACATTCTTCACCAGGCACTGGCGGGCATGAGCCCTCCTCTCCTTAACAGGGTCCTTGGCACACAATGCAAACACCGCCATGTACTCCAGAGGCAGACGGAGGCGGCACAGGCCTCGGTGGAGCTTCTGGGCAAAACACTGTCGCACCTGGTAACACTCGTCCTATGAAATGAAAAACAAAACAAAAACCAGAACAACTTAAATACTGCACATAAAATGGTGGGTCAAGGAGGAGTTCAACATACAGACCAGTAGGAACAGAAGACCCCAAAGTCTACTGGCGGGAGTAAAAACAAACAAAAATACACATATCTATGGATCTACAAAGATGACAAGAGGGTAAAAAAAAAAAGCTCAAAGTTAAAGATGTGTTCATCCTTACATTGATTACAAGAGCACAGAGCTGGTATTGCTCCAGTGTGATGATCTCGTGGTAACAGGGCTCCTGTGCCAGTTTCAGCAGAGCGCAGGCTGCAGCGAGCCGCAGCCTTGACATGTCTGGTTTACTGAAGCAGGAGGGAGACAACACAACCAACATTATTTACAACTGCAGTCAAGCACCGCCCTCAGGTCCAAAACCCCCATTAAAAGGCCTTCCTGAGCAGCTCAGGAGGCTGAGACCCTCAAGGTTCAACTCGTAAAACTGAAGAAGTATCATTGCTTACCCCATCCTGCCCTGCTCGGTTAAGTCTCCGTCACTGTGGAGAATAGCAGTCAGCATCCTCAGGGTGGAGTTGCCAGATTTACTCTGGTTGTTCTTTACTCCTAGTAACCACCTGACCATGAGCTTTATGCCTTGGATCTGAGTTAAAGGGCAAATGGAAACAATAAAGGATTAATTACAACAGTACTTTCCTATTTTATTTATGAAGTTTATGTGGTTTAAATGAAATTCACTTGGAAATAAATAGTATAACAGTACATTTCAGATACATGTTACTTTTATGTGCTGTATCATTGTCACATTCAGTGACATGATATTTCTGAATAGCAAAACCTTTGGTAAAACCCAAAAGAAGCAAAATAGGAGGAAACTGGTACAATAATAATTACAGAGCTTTAATTAGAATAGGTTTTTAATTTGTAGAGAGATTACAAAAAAGGGAAAGTGGTTCAGACAACTGCTGACCTTAGCCAGAGTCTCAGGAGAGACTTCATCATCAGGAACCCAAAGTTTGGTGGTCTTCTTGCCCGGGATCTATAGACAACACAGATACACTGCAGTAAGTTTTCAGTACTAGTTAGTAAAATACAATAGTAAAAGCAAGTAGGATTTATATTTTTTAAAAAAACCCATACCCTGTCATTCATGAGCAGATCTTTCACTATGAAATTGGCCACTAGAGATTTAAGGGGTGCGGCGAACTGTTCTGGGGCCAGCTGAGCAAGGTGCCCCAGGGTGGTGAGTGGAGTGATGAGCTGCTCCAGGTTTGCAGGGTCCAGACCTTTGTGGAGAGGCTGCAGAAGAAAAAAAAAAACACATCAAGAGAAAACGTGGGCATCCTGAGCTGACATATGAAACTGGTTTTTACAATATTAGGTATAGATACTAAACACAGTTTTAGAAATCATTCACACTTTCCATATATGTGTGACTGACCTCAAAGATCTGGGCAAAGTGTGTGTCTCTGTTGCTGAACATGGCGTGGATGCAGTGGATGGCGTATTTGGCCTGGCGAGGGGGGCCTCGCTTAGCTTTGGCTTGCAGTACCGGCAACAAAACACTAGAGGGGGCAGAGCAGGAGAGCAGCGTAAAAACCCACAGAAGTCAATGGAGTCAACACTAGGGACACACCTCTGAGTGTTTTTACCTATAAATTTGAATTGAAAAAATTGTAATAAACTCCATGAATGATTAAATGCAGCCGAACGTACGATTTGATGTGAGGGAAACTTTCCTCCATCTTGCTGCCGGTGTTTTTGAAGATCTGCAGCGCGGCTTCAGCCACTTTCTCGTCGTCCATTTTCAGACAACCCAACAGAGACTCAAACGTCTCTGCAGAGTGGAACGACACTGGGTGTGTGAATGACAGCACCTGTGTGGGATGAAACCCAGAGTGTCAAACAGCGCCTTATAAGAGTAAAGTATTTCAGGTCAATCTACCAGAAAAGACCGAGTAACACACTATTGTCATTATTTTGACAAATGTGCGATTTCTGTGGATGTTCCACTCAAACCCGCCGTCAGCCCGGAGCTGCAGGAGGGAAACAATCCTTCACTGGATGCTCATTTTCTGTTTTTCATTCTCGTTGTTTATCTTTTTCTCAGCACAGTTGAGTTGTGTATTTATTCACCGCTGACTGCGCTACAGGCAGTGACTTACAATAAATCCCCTGCGAGGAAACCAACTGAAACTCAATTATTTCTTCTAAATGGAGCAACGAAACGAGACAATACAAATATGTTTCAAGATAATAATACAACTTGAGGTGAAGGCTGCAATCTGTGCATTGCTATTCTTCCATTCTTTTCTTTTTTACCTTCAGCAGTTCAAGTCCAGCTCTGATGGCCTCTTCAGTGGGAACGCCCTCCTCTTCATCATCAGCTGTTCCATCTATAGATTTGTTCACCTGCTTTATCAAAGCGCTGAAAGACCACAGACAGATGTTAAGTATGGTCCCTTTCAATATGTTCTTTTGAAAGGGTTCAGTTTCAGTGGTTGGTACCTGATGGACTCGGTGTCAATGTGGACCGGAGCAATTCTCTCCAGCAAGAACTTGACCATTTCCAGGAAAGGGTTACTGGGCTGTTTGGGGCTACCGAGTTTTTTTGTGATGTCCCGCTGAAGAAGGAGGCACAAATAATTTTAGGGTGCTAAGGACTTTTATAGATATATAGATTTATAGATATATATTCCCAAAAACAACAGCACAAACAAGCTACTGTTTTTAGTCAGTCTTAACCATGTTTCAGTCTGGCTTGTTTTATTTCAATTTCTTTATGGTTATATTCAACACCAATTAGAAATCTGACAAACACTTAAAGATTAACACAGCAAAAAAAGCAACATCATTGATTATGCCTATGAAATCTTTATAATCTTCTAGTGTCTGACTTTTATTCATTCATTCATTCTCCAAGCCGCTGAATCCTTTGCAGGGTCACGGGGGTTGCTGGAGCCTATCCCAGCCACATAGGGCGAAGGGGGGGGGGCTGACTTTTAATTACTTACTAATCTCAGACTAATTTGAAACTGTAAGGATCTGAAATCTCAACAGGTGGGTTTTAAAGGCAGACAAGTATTCTCCATTGAACAACCTGGGTTTGATTAACTGAGAATCTTTGTTATGTAAAAAGAGAAGCGCGTTTACTTCACCTCTCATTGAAACAATCAAAGCCCTTGTTTATGTAAATGTTTTTAATTTCACAAGTTTTATTGGTAGATTCAATAGCACATCCACCCCACTCAACAAAAAGATGAAGCTGCACATTAGACTGTGACTGGATTGAAAACAATTTCTGAGAGATGATGGGATTTTTTTCAATGCCATAACCCGTGCCAGAAACGTCGACACTCACCACGCAAACCTCAGCCTGTTTGCACGAGCATGTGGGGCTGACCAGGGTTTCCAACTGGTCCCTGATCCGCTCGTCGTCATCTAGGACCTGGGCCAGCTTCTTCACAAAGTCCTGAGCTTTGCCCGGGTCTGGCAGGTTTCCTACAGACACAAACAATTACAGCAGATGTCTACAGGGGGTGGGGGATGGTCTTTTACTCCAAATGAAGTGGGTGAGGTCATTCTGTTGAAGCGATTCCATTGCATATTTATGTCTGAGCTTTTGAAGGAAGGAAAAGTGGACAGGTACATTTGTTACGAGTGTTTCATGCTTTTGAACATCTCTTACTTGTGATCACCATGACTTTGGCAAATACAGCCTTGCTGGATGCTTCAGACTAGGAAATATAAACAAAACACAAAACATTTCACCAATCGCAAACCCTTTAACATGCACTGTTTTGATGCGTACGTGTTTTACTTTATCTACCTTGGGTTTTTTGACCAGATCCAGTAGGTCTTTGACATGGTGCCTCAGCAGATTCTGGCATTTCCACATCTCATTAAGAGCTCTGAAAGAAGGATGACAAGGACATTACAGTTAAAGTTCTATTGAATAGTGCAATGGCTTCTAACTAGTCTTCAGTCACATTTACACTTCAGTTTTGTGCAAATCTTCATATTAAAAGTTAATTAATCTATTTTGGGGCACGACTGACTGGCTGTTTTTTGCCGTCTTTCTATTCAATTCAAGTCCATATTTCCAGAAGAAGGCCCAGAAGGCAGCATATGAGACTTACTTGACGGCATTGGTGTCCAGGGTGGCGTACAGATAATATAGACATTTCATCCTCTCTGTGGTTTCCAGATTGTGAGGGACCATATACTGGGCAAAGACCCTCTCCACCAGTAACCTGTGTACAGAGGAAAATCAGAAAGTCAGAAAATTTAATTAAAAAGAAAAAGATCCTCAAAAAACTGAAGCCAAAGCGTTGAAAAGCCCAGTAATGGGCTTGGGTTCAGAGTCCTCCCAGTTATTAAACTGCAGTTGGATTTTGTTTAATGGGATTATCACAGACAGGGTCAGACACTGAGCCTTTGAACATTAAGCAAATGCCCCTGGAGGAAAAACGAAATACGGACAGAATTCAGACTTTTTACCGGCGCCCTGATCAAATGTATTATCATGTGGAGTATTTGTGCACACTGGAGGCTACTGTGTCTCTTTGGCTGTTGTAGGCGAATTGTGCAGATGTGATTTCTCACTGGGCCAGGCTTCTTTCCAAATAAAAATAGGGCAGTTGCAGACATTTTACATCCTTTAACTTTGAAAATCATCCCTCCTTCTCTGTGATATAGTTACACATGGACTTTTTATGGCCGGCAGCGTTGTGGCTCCACGGCAGCGGCAGAGTGATTTAAAACTACTCCACTACCGAGAAGCTCAGGCAGAGCAGAGTTGGTGATAAGTAGTGTAGTTTATGGCACCGATACAGACAAAAGGAAGGTGCTTTCAACCTTGAATTCATTCTTACTAAAACAAGAACAATACTATTAAAATGAGGTGAACAAATCTAAAGCCACCAACTTGTGAATTTTTACAAGACTAATATGTCCTCATTTACTGTGATCTGTGGGCGTGTGAAGCCCTTTGAGACCTTTTGTGTGACTAAGGGCTATATAAATAAAATGTGATTGATTGATATTACATTTCTTTAAAATGATTTTGTTGTCATTCAAATGACTTATTATATTTACATTTATTACGATTAGATATACCTTTATTTGTCCCATCGGGGAAATTTCAGATAATTTCAAGTAATCTTCGCTTTTTTCCCCCCCTTTATTATTTCCTTAATTCATTGGTCTTACAAATGTTCATAAAAGTGCAGTAAAGTCAAACGTTATTGGATCAGATCAGAAAACATTTAAGAAAGACTGACTTTTTCGGCTGATGAAATCATTAATGGATTACACCAACACCCTAGGCTGGTCAGCCAACACTGTGTTACTCTCCACTAGATAAAACTAAATAACTGTCCTCTGGAAAGTTATTTAGTTTATCAGACAAACCAATTGTTCTGTCCAAATTTTAACTGTCAGTGTATCAAAAAAACAAATCTGTTAAAAAAGGGAAAATTTAAAATTCAGTCATCAAGCTTATCAGGTACATGAAGAAAATGTGAATTTAAAGAATTGGATGGATTGCCATTGTGAAATAGTGTGGACAGACAAATGGACATGTGGACACTGTCACTGATTAAACTCCATGGGTTTTACTGACAAATCAGTGTTGCAAAAGATGACGGCATTTCCTTGGTAACTATGGAGCCTATGGTCAAATCTGATGGACCATGAAAAAATGTGAGACTGTCTTTTAAATATTAACACATTGATTGGATTTAGTAATTCAACAGTTTTTTAAAACAATTTAGATCTCTAGATGCTTTTAGTTGGTGGTGGATGTCTGACTTTTAATGGGTTAATAAAAATCAACAATATGCTTATTAAAAGAATAGAAATCATTAGTGAGACTGGAAAGTGTTTCTCTGCTGTCAGGATGTGTACCTGTCGTCAATGCTGTTCTGGTAGTAGATGTGGAGGAGCTTGTCTTTGATCCAGGAGATCTGCTTTGAGGCTTCTCTCCCTCCTTCCCCCTGTAGCGAGTACTTCCTGTAGATCGATGCCAGGCCCATCATGGCCTCCTTCCGAACACGCCACTGGTAGGGATGTAAAAGAGGACAATGATATGAACACACTGCCTCCTATGTGGGAGAGAACTACAGCACACCGGTTGATAATTACTAACAATTTATTTACTAATGTGAGTACTTACTCTCTTGTCTAAGGTTCTCTCTTTTACAAAATTGAGTAATGCATCATTAACTAGCGACAAGTCTTTCTTGGCGGCTGTTACTATAGAGACGATGACATCATGGCGGATGGCCTCCTCCGGGTCATGTGATCTCACCCTCAAGTATTCTGGGAAGGGAAATAGACAAAAGATCACAGGTCAAACACAAATCCATGGCTCATCTGGCAATAGAGAGTATCTTTAGAGCGAGCATTTGCCATTTACTCTGATGATTCACCTGTGAGGTCTTTGGCCAGATCTGGGTGATTCATGAGACAGTGACTGGCAAATTTCACACACTCCAGTCGAATAGGCACGTGGATGTCATTGAACCTGTTGGGGGATGAAAGGCAAAGTCATTCAGCGGTGTACACAACCACCTCCTGTTATCACATAAGAACCGAAAGGCGATCAGCGTTTTCTCTTCCTTCATTATGGTCCTGTGAAAACACTTCGGGTCAACTTTAGCTCTGTTGTTTTGAAATGAGTCAGGTGCATACATATCTGAACAGTAATTATGGCAAAGTACTGCAGTAAAGGTCCAGCAAAGCATGTCCAGGGAGATGTGTTGATGTTCACAGGTTGCAGACTCCATGCAGATATCGACTTTCACCCGAGTATTAAAAACACTCCTCACATTTACCAAGAACCCTAACATGTCCAACTACTTTTGAGCCTTTGAAAATTGAGGGACGGTTGCAAATCCTAAATGGCTGTGAAAGTCCAGACATAAACAACTTCTTTACACTTCCATTGTGGAGGAATTCTCTCATGCTGCCTTTACACACCACCACATATTTATGCAACTGACTGTAACTTTATTTCTCACTTTTTTTCAGATGCATCATGAAAATATAAGAAATGTCCACTGTGCCGATGGCAAAAAAAACCCCCCAAAAACAAGTTAATCTACCTGTGTTCCATCATAAAAAGTTACGAAGAAAAGTCAGACATCTGCTGAAAGCAACCTGGTGTACAGACTCTCATATGGTATGGTATCAATAAGAGTTAAAGAAATGTTAAATGCAAGGGGAGATCACACTAAAAATTACACACTCTAGTTCAGTCTTTAGTAGAAGTTGCATTTTTCCCCATAATATTTCCTGGCTGTGTCTTAATTTAGTCATTTGATTTCATACATTAACTCAGTGCCATAAATACACTATAATATCATAGAATACATTTTCAGAATCAGAACACCCTTTATTGTCATGAGCACAGTACAAGCAAAATTGGCCATCAACCTGTTTGCACAACCGAACAGGAAGACAGGGTTGATTTTAGTGATAATGTTGATGGAGTGCACAGTGAATGTCCAAGAATTACAAAACAAATGTATTTATGAAGACATGTAGACCATTTGGTGAAACCATATACACGTATTTTAGGACTTTTTACATTTTTTTTATTTTAAATATCTGTAACACTAAAACCCACCTGCCAAGGTAGCACTGCCAGAGCGGTTTGTTCTGCGCAGCCAGCTCTGAGTCCTTCGCTCCAAACATCTTAGCCAGCAGCTTCACCACCTGCAGCCTCTCGTCATTATCATTACTCTGCAGAAACAGAAGCAAGAAAAAGGCAGAGAGAGAAATGACGCACAGGAAGGACTTGGCCACGTGTGGAGCGGACAGACGTGCTAAGTCATTTACATTAACTGCACTGGCAATGCATGACGGAGAGGGCGTTTACTTTAGCGTCCGTTTCAGGGGCAACGGCAGAGACGAAAGAGTAAAAACAGAGGAAGGAGAGGGGGATGAAAGACGGAGACGCAGCACGGAGAGCTGGGGGGGTGGAGAGAAACACAGCAGAGATAAAGATGAAGAAAAAAACAGTGTGGGCCACTGAGTGAGCGTGAGGATAGTGAGTGTGTAGAATGTGGGGGAGAGATTTTTATCGCAGCTATTATTTTGAGCAGACGGCAGTGATCTACACTCCCTGTGAACAGTTAATGAGCGTTATCCATCAGCAGGATGCCTTTATGAGACACTGCAGAGGCAACATTATGCTGACTGGCTGACTGCTTTATCTTTCTAATATGAATCAACAGACCTGTGGAGAAGACTGAAAATGTGCCGCCCTGGGTCCAAAGGCTTTGGCTGTTAGGCGTCGGTGTGCAGATAAAGCCATAATACCAACAATGAGATGAGTACTGCTGCCGTTCCCCGCAACCATCGCGGATAATGACAACTGTACGAAATCTAATAACGCTGTCATGTATCTGGTAAATGTCTGAGTAAAGTGCATTAAGATGAGTCAGAGGTAGCGACCAGTAAAACATTTTGAAATGGGGGACACTAAAGGATGCATTATTCTGCAAAAACAACCCTAATGTGAAACAAATACATTTAGTCTAAAATAAATACCAAAGCTCCACAAAGCCAGAGTGTGGCTTTGTGGAGTTTTGTTCTATACCTTCAGCTTGAATTCGAGCTGTGGCAGCACGGAGAGCAGCAGGTGGCTGTCGATGTTGTAAAGCTCCAGAATGAGGTCAAAAACGTGCTCGGACAGATCGCTGACTGATGTCTTGCCCAGCATCAGCACCTGGTTGAAGAACTGGATACAAAACGAGGGAGAATGAGAACAGATCCACACGGAGGCCCATTCTCTTCCCTAGGAGCAACTGCATATGCAGAGCAGATGTTGAGGCGAGCACACACAGATGGTCTGATTGCATTAGCCCAGTCACGTTCTGTCAGCGGAAAACACTGCAAGGTCATTAAACCTGGACTTCTGCAGGTTTCAACAAGATGCATTTAAGACCTTTAAGACCATTATTAACTACGTTTAAGACCTGTCACAATAATATTAGGCAAAGGCAGGTATTTATTGGTACTTTTTTATTGCAGCTTCATTTTTTCTTACTTCTCATTTGACTCCTTTGCCTTTATACCATAAGTTTCTAACCTTTTACGGAACAAATGAGCTCAAAAGTAATTACTTTAAATGGGCTGTAAATCCAATCCATATTTTTAGACCTGTCACATCAGTTTAAAGACATTTTAAGGTCTAAAATTAACTGCCTGGCTTTACTGCGGAAACCCAATATATTTGAGGAACATAACCAAGAGAATCCAACTCAACTTATTAATTCTCAAAATTATTAGCCCTTTGACGACGCATGACATGCTGGGTGTGAAGTGCATGGCTCGCATTAGAGCTTATTGGTTTCATGTTTGTTTCCTTTATGACAGTGTGATCAATAACAGGCTTTCCATTTCAAAGCAAGACTAAAATTAATGCAACTACCGCCATGGTTACTATCCAACTGACAGTGGATATTTTACTGCTTTAGATATTTTAAAAGTCCTGCGTAAACTGCTCAATGGGGTTCTAATCCTTATTGC